>JAGGCT020002729.1:27500-33071 GCA_017654935.2 Phymorhynchus buccinoides | reverse complement strand
TCTGAACATACATGTTCCATTAGGGGCATTAAAATATGCAGCGCGGGGGCGGATCAATAAGTCACGGAGGGGTCTCCAAGTGGTCGGCTGGGTTAAGGGGGGAGGGGGCTTTTTCGCCCCCTCCCCCCCCCCCCCCGAAGCTGGCGATAATTTGAATGAAAAAGAGGCAATCAAGGCCTCTCCTGGGAGAATAATCTAAAACTATGGCATAGAATTACAATTATCCCTGTTTTTTTTTTTTTTGTTTTGTTTGTGGGGGGGGGGGGGGGGGGGGGTCCGGAATCTCATCGCATCGTATGTAGTGTGGCTGGCCCTTTATGAACAATTTCTTCTGGTGCAATGGTCTTCTGAAACACAGAATGTAGAGGTACTACAATATTAGGTCAACACTACTGGTTGGGAGGTCATGGATCTGAATCCCATCAGAGGCGAGGTTGTTTTCGGTCCTGGACCGACTCCTACCCAGAGCGAGTGGCTATGGGCTCAATGGGAAGACTGAAGCCACACAGTCGAGTTTCATCCGCTTAACGGATGCGATTCTGGGAGTTTTTTTCTAATTCCAAGACCAACACTGCAGGTGTCTGTAGTTCTCGGGCCTGGTAAACGCCGGAATATCATTATGAAAGGAAGCGTGGAATACAGCCCTGTCATGTAGTCTCAGACCGATACGGAACTCCATAGCATCATCATCATCATAGTCATCCACCTCATGTCCATCAATCATTAAAAAGAAAACAATGTCTCAAATTATATGGCTTTGCATGCCCTGCTCTCATGGTGACCTCAGTTTCGGTTTCCAATCCAGTCTATGCCTTGGTGCGTGGTCAAAGTCATGGGGATCAGTGTGTTCTGGGGAGCTGTCGATGGACGGTTGTGGTGGCGCCCTCGGAGGAGGACCTCACTCACGCTGGCTCCGCGACTAAGAGAATAGTGTCGTCAGTAGGGGGCTTAGTAGGTGGTGTCCTGAACAGGCTCCACTGAACTCCACCGAAGTGACTCAGCAGCAGTGCAGTGTCTCCTCGGTTGGTTGCCTCCTGACGGCCTAACATAGATTCGCTCACCTTGTACTGCTGGTCTCGGGTTCTGCGACCTGAACAAGCCGGGGTGTGGCTGCGAATTGGGATTCAGAATGAGCGGCATGGGAGCAACGCCACTGTACGGCCCAGAAGATGGGACAGCCCAAAAAAAGAATTAAGTCAAACCGTGGCAGCATTTCGACGCCATTCAAACATCACTTTCATACCAAAGCCTCCCAAGTTCAAGTTCAAGTTAAGTTTATTTTCCAAAAAACCCTAGGGGCACAAGAAAACAATCACAATTATGTTGCGGCAACTGAACAACACCTCACACACACTGGTTTTAAACAACATACCAATGCACAATTCCAAACATTTATAAACTTGCAATAACCATCTGCAAAGGCGCGTACACGCGCCCATACACACAAACACTCCAAATTATTGAATCTTCAGAAAGATAAATAAAAAACAAAAACAAAACAAAACAGACGTTGCCAGTAAGCCCAACACTTTGCGTACCAGGTTTGGCTAATAGTCTGTGAAGCTAAAGCAGTATGGGTCACATTGTTAAATAATGCTCAAAATTCTTTAAAAAATAACCTTTATAAAACAAACTAAGCGGGTAAGGGTTCGTTTATTTTTATTCTGAAATAAAGATTTAAACTTGATTACGTTTGGTCTTTTCAAGTAATAGTTTGTCAAGTACGTCTTTCTTGCATCCGAATAGGGGGTGTATCAGAAACACAGACACAAAACAGAGGGAAACGCACAGACCATTGTTCTAATTCCAAGGTATGCTTGTTTCTCACTCACTCACGTGTCAACAGTAAAAGAACCGGTCCTTTCAGTACGCACCCAAGCTGCCGTGTAGAGAGAGGGAGACTGTAACCAAGCACCTTGGTATTAACCCTTTCACCGCCAGCCGTTTTTCAGCAAAGCAATTCCATTAAACTTACCTGAGTTGATACGCAAAATTATGTCTGTAATATTGGGGATTCCTCTGTGACATGTTTAAAGTAAGGCCAATCCTTACCTCCCAAAATTAAGAGAATAAGGTCTTTAGATAACAGACCCTTATTTGATGCGTTTTAGTGACATGGGTGTTAAATCATTGTGGTGCAAAAATGTGACGTTGGCGGTGAAAGGGTTAAAAGTATCGATGAGTAAATGACTTGATATAGTCGGCTGGTAAATGATATCGTGATTATGTTGTAAAGAAGGGAGAAATTGCATGGCGTGTCTCTCTACTACACACGTCGAAAAGCCACACACAGCTGTTAACAAGGCATCGAGCAAGAAGAATCCTGTCATTATGATTAGGTCCCTAGTATGTTCTGAAAAAAGATTTGTAGTTATTAGTTGACCCCCGACAACAATTATGACATCCTTTCCTTTCAGTCGTCCTGGTTCTATCTGTCTGTCTGTGCTTGATCATACATTTTATTAACAACTTATCACACACACACACACACACACACACACACACACACACACACACACACACACACACACACACACACACACACACACACACACACACACACACACACACACACACACACACACACACACACACGCACAAACGCACACACACACACACACATACCTTTTATGAACAATGTTCACACACACACACACACACACGCACAAGCACAAGCACGCGCACGCGCACGCACACGCACGCACACGCACACGCACACGCACACGCACACGCACACACACACACACACACACACACACTGGTGTGGGTGGCACGTGGGTGACTCTGATAAGGATAATAATTATTTGTTTCAATTCTAGGAAACGTTTCCTGTTTTTAGCCATCAGAACTTGTCCCCCCAAAAAGTGTGACGAATTCGGTTAGATCATTGTTGGATAAAATGTGTGTATCGTGTTAAAATCTTAATATTAATTACTGAACCGAAATAATCCGTCGGATATATAATAATTATTATTTTGCTTCCCTGCACATTACAATATAAAAGACTAGCTAAGAAAAACCAATACGAAAAGGAATTCCTCCCACCTCTCTCTCTCTCTCTCTCTCTCTGTCTCTGTCTCTGTCTCTGTCTCTGTCTCTGTCTCTGTCTCTCTCTCTCTCTCTCTCTCTCTCTCTCTCTCTCTCTCTCTCTCTCTCTCTCTCTCTCTCTCTCTCTCTCTCTCTCTCTATCTATCTATCTCTCAACAAGCCATTTGTTTTTTGTTTCAGCTTGAAAATATTAACTCTTTGAGAGACGTTGCAATGTTTAGTTTCTAGGCTTTAAAACTACGTGAACAATTGCTAGCTCAGTGAATACATATCATAATTTAGTTTCTTTGTTAGTTCAGTTGTTTTTCAATTCATATTGTTTGTATTATGTTGGGCAACTCCTTTGTGTACAGGTCGTTGGCCTCACAATTAAAAGATCCGAGTTCCGAGTTCTCTCTCTCTCTCTCTCTCTCTCTCTCTCTCTCTCTCTCTCTCTCTCTCTCTCTCTCTCTCTCTCTCTCTCTCTCTCTCTCTCTCTCTCTCTCTCTCTCTCTCTCTCTCTCTCTCTCTCTCTCTCTCTCTCTCTCTCTCTCTCTCTCTCTCTCTCTCTCTCTCTCTCTCTCTCTCTCTCTCTCTCTCGGGTGTGTCATAACATGAAACATGATGTACAAATTTAAATGTGAGCCTCTCTCTCAGATTTTCTTAATGTTTTAATTACATCTTTTTCTTGGAAAAAAAAAGTTGGCCATTTTGTCACCTAAATCACTCCGCGACCTGCTTTTGTCCAAACAATCATTAATAATTTTGGTATTTGGTACTTTATAGTAACAGAGGCGACTCAGTGAAATTCGGGTTGCTCCCACCTGAGAGCGCGTCGCAGCCAGAGACGCGCCACCCTCCTATTATCATCTCTAATCCCTTATCATGCGGTTACCAAAACATGGTTGTCATTACAGGATGGTAGGAGATACATGATTTGACACAGTGGTTGAAACATTTCTTTCCTAGTAAATAATCATTATGTCAGTCCACTATTCTATTCTTGCTGCAATTGTCGTGTCCAGTGGGCATGTCTTCCTTTGTCTAACAGGGGAAATAATTATGGACCCTGGTTGTTTCCCTTGCATCAGGATTCTGTGGAACCGTCAATTACCTCGTGACGTCAAAGCGTGAATTGGTACTCTCTCTCTCTCTCTCTCTCTCTCTCTCTCTCTCTCTCTCTCTCTCTCTCTCTCTCTCTCTCTCTCTCTCTCTCTCTCTCTCTCTCTCTCTCTCTCTCTGCTCTGCTCTTCCCCTCCCCCCCCCCCCCCCTTCTCTGTCTTTTATCACTTTTTGTTTAAATATTTTAGATTCGTTATAATTATTAACAAAGCTATTCTTCTCTACGTAGTGAAGGCAACACTCCTCCATGTTTCCTCATTTTCTTTACGTTTTCAACCAAATTGAATCGACGAACAAAATTAATCAGCTAGAAAGAAAGTATTAATCTTTCATATGCAGCGGAGTTCATTTTGTACGCTTTGATCATTGATGTTTTAAGGAAGCATTTGCTAAACGAGCTAAAGCTACCAAAGTGAACAATTTGACAACAAGATCCAAGCTAGACGCTTCAGTTTGAAGATGGGTTTGTGTTACGAGTTAACCCGTAAACGGGCAGATATCGTTGGCGCGAATTTACGAGTACGTAAATGTATATGGGAATAGAATGAGTTAACTGGAACGGGGTGGTGAAAAATAGGGGTGTGGGGGGGGGGGGGGCGTTTGAGAAGGGGTGTGGGGAGGCTTAGCTACAGTGTTACAACAAATATACTAACTAGTGATTATAGGTTAATGTGTTATTTGTGACCCAGCACCACGAAAGGGACGCTAAGTCGCTGGGCTAGTTTCCCACAACAGGCCTGGAAAGTCAAAAATCTCATTTTCTGTCAATTTCGAGTTATGTGTATTTTCGTGTTCTCTAACATCTTATCTTTCATATTTATAAAGGCCAGTCTTTAATATGGTCTCCAAATGGTCTTATAAGTGCTTTAGAATGAGTAGGTCATTGCATTTTCTTCAGCTAGGCTAGACTTTAAAATGTGTTTTCTTAAAATGTCCGACACTCGTCCTACTAAACTTGCTTAACCCTTTCACCACCAGCCATATTTGAGCCAAAAACTTCCATTAAACTTACTTGGCTACAGACAAGATTTCGTCTGCAATATTGTGGGATTTCTCCGTGACACATTTAGAATGGGGCCAATCCTTACTACCCACATTTAGGAACACAATATCATTGAATAATAGACCCTGATTTGAAGAGTTTTAAACACATGGGCGTTAAATCATTGTGGTGTACAAATGTGACATTGGCGGTGAAAGGGTTAAACGCTCATGACTCTGGCTTGGAAAACGATACAAGAATGGTTCTTGTACCATTAGAACGAGAATTGTCTGAAGCTGTCAAATGTATATTGTTTCTCAAAATGGTCAGTTTGACACTTAATGTCCCTTTCGTGGTGCTGGGTCACATTCGGTACATGGTTGCTACCTACATTGCATTTTCGTTGTTGATTCGAATCTCCTATATAATTGTAGTGGCTC
>JAGGCT020002729.1:7500-20000 GCA_017654935.2 Phymorhynchus buccinoides | reverse complement strand
ACGTTCTATTCAATATGAAAACAGCAGTATGTTATTCCTTGAACATAAAATCAAAGTCTAAAATTAATTTTGAAACATCACGTGATTACCAGAGAAGACGGACAACAATGGGTGCAACGTCCAACAGTTTAAAACAGTTGAAAGTGTGTTGGGCCACGGTTTCATGCAAGTCATAGCAAGACATTTGATTGAAAATGGCCAGGGGACCTTGTAGGCCATGGGAGGGTCTGGGTTTCGTGGATGTGAAGGTGACCTTGCACGAAATGTGCTCAGTGGAGACGCGAACTCTCATTTTGGAGGTTAAAATCTGCCCAAAGCTAGCGTTTTTCAATTTCAACTTGCACCATTGTAACGGTCGTAAGATCATTAAGAGGATGTAGGGACGCCTGGGAAAAAACACTAATCCTCCCGAAAATCTTCAGGAGACTGTTCCAGAGCACGAGAAAGCATTGCCTTGAATGCCTGGTAGCAAACAGTGGCCCAACAATCGGTCAACTGTGTAAGGACTATGCGTGAGATCGAATATGTCTCTGAAAGGCTTCAAAACGTGTCAATGCAGAGTAGTCGCTCTTGTAATGACCGTTACCTTCTATGTATCGATCGTTGCGCTCTGGGTAGGACTGTTACTAAGTTAGAATATGTCTTTGCAAAAGGCCTGCTATACATATACACATGCTACGCATGTGAAGTGTTGTTACTAAGATAAGCTGTCTCTGTAAGGCTTTGAAACGTTTCAATACAGAGTAGTCGCTCTTGTAATGACCGTTACCTTCTATGTATCGATCGTTACGCTCTGGGTAGGACTGTTACTAAGTTAGAATATGTCTCTGTAAGGCTTCAAAACGTGTCAATACAGAGTAGTCGCTCTTGTAATGACCGTTACCTTCTATGTATCGATCGTTGCGCTCTGGGTAGGACTGTTACTAAGTTAGAATATGTCTCTGTAAGGCTTCAAAACGTGCAATACAGAGTAGCGCTCTTGTAATGACCGTTACCTTCTATGTATCGATCGTTGCGCTCTGGGTAGGACTGTTACTAAGTTAGAATATGTCTTTGCAAAAGGCCTGCTATACAGTGTTGTTACTAAGATACGATGTCTCTGCATGTAAGGCTTTGAAACGTTTCAATACAGAATAGTCGCTCTTGTAACGACCGTTACGATCGATGTAACGACCGTTATGCTCTGTGTAAGGACTGTTACTCAAATACAATGTTCTCTGTAAGGTTTTGAAACGTTTCAATACTGAATATGTGCTTTTGTAACGACCGTTACGCTCTACGTAACGACCGTATGGACTGTGCACGGACTGTTACTAAGATAGAATACGTCTCTGTGAGTCTTCAAAGCGTTTCAATACTGAGTATTCGCTACTGTAACGACCGTTACGCTATGTGTAAGGGATGCAACTAAGATAGTATATGTCACTGTAAGGCTTTCAAACGGTTCAATACCGAATAATTAATTATTCGTGCTTGTACCGACCTTTATGCTATATGTAACGACCGTTACACTAGGACTGTTACTAAGATATAATATGTCTCTGTCTGGCTTCGAAACGTTTCAATACACAGTATTCGCTATTGTTTACGACCATTACGCTCTGTGTAAGGGCGGCACCTAAGATAAGATATGCATCTGTAAGGCTTTGAAACGTTTCAATATAACATATTCGCTCTTGTAACGACCGTTACGCTTTATGTAACGACCTTTACGCTTTATGTAGCGACCGTTACGCTCTCTGCAAGGATTGCTACTAAGATAGAATATAGAATATGTCTCTGTATATAAAGCAACTGCTACACACATACGAATCGGATTCAATGCGATTTTGACGATGCGAGTCATGATTCACTTACAATTCATGTATTGAGTCTACATGAAATAATCATTTTTAGCGGAAGTCTTTTACGTAAATCATAACTCACGTGACCGTATCGCATCGAATCCCCATAATGTTTACGCGTGTGTAGTGTCGGCGTAAGGCTTAAAAACGTTTCAATAAAGAGTATTCGGTCTTGTAACGACCGTTACGCTCAGAGTAATAGATCATTTGTTGGAGTGAGTCCCTCTATGGCTTCGAAACGTTTCATTGCGGAGTATTCGCTCCTTTCATGAGCGTTACGCTCTATGTAACGACCGTTACGCACTGTGTGAGGACTGCTACTAAGAACATGTCTCTGTAAGTCTTCGAAACGTTTCAATACAGAGTATTCCCTACTGTAACGACCGTTACGACTTTGTGTTTCAATACAGAGTATTCGCTCTTGTAACGACCGTTACGATCGATGTAACGAAAGAGACAACGTCCTGTGTGAGGACTGTTACTAAGATACAATACGTCTCTGTAAGGCTTTAAAACGTTTCAATACTGAATATGCGCTTTTGTAACGACCGTTACGCTCTACGTAGCGACCGTATGGACTGTGTACGGACTGTTACTAAGACAGAATAATTCTCTGTGAGGCTTCGAAACGTTTCAATACAGAGTATTCGCTACTGTAACGACTGTTGCGCTCTGTGTAACGACCGTTACCCTATGTGTAAGGACTGCAACTAAGATAGGATATGTCTCTGTAAGGCTTTGAAACGTTTCAATGCTGAATGTTCGCTCTTGTAACGACCGTTACGCACTGTGTGAGGAATATTACTAGGAACATGCCTCTGTAAGACTTCTAAACGTTAAGCGCTACATAACGATCGTTACGCTCAGTGTAAGGACAGATAATATGTTAGAATATGTCCCTCTAAAGCTTCGAAACTTTTGAATACAGAGTATTCGCTCTTTTCGTGAGCGTTACGCTCTTTGTAACGACCGTTACGTACTGTGTGAGAACTGTTACTAAGAACATGTATCTGTAAGTCTCCGAAACGTTTCATTACAGAGCATTCGCTACTGTAACGAAGTAACGAGCGTATGGAATGTGTACTGACCATTACTAAGCTGGAATATGTCTCTGTGAGGCTTCTAAGCATTTCGATACAGAGTATTCGCTATTGTAGCAACCGTTACGCTCTGTGTAAGGGCGGCAACTAAGATAGAATATGAGTCTGTAAGGCTTTGAAAGGTTTCAAAATAAAGTATTCGCTCTTGTAACGACCGTATGCTCTATGTAACGACCGTTACGCTCTGTGCAAGGATTGTTACTGTAATCGCATACAGAGTATTCGCTTTTCTAACGACCATTACGCTCTATGTAACGACCGTTATGCTCTGTGTAAGGACTTGTTACTAAGATATAGTATGTCTATGTAAGCTTTCGAAGCGTTTACATAAAGAGTACTCGTTCTTGTAACGACCATTACGCTCTATGCAACGACCGTTACGCTTTGTGTAAGGACTGTTGCTATGATGCAAAAAACAATATGTCTCTGTGAGGTTTCCAAACGTTTGATTACAAAATATTCGCTCATGTAAGGACCGTTACGCTCTGTATAAGGACCGTTACTAAGATAAAATATGTCTCTGTGAGGTTTCCAAACGCTTGATTACATAGTATTCGCTCTTGTAGCGACCGTTCCGCTCTGTGTAAGGATCGTTGCTAAGCTAAAATATGTCTCTGAGGTTTCCAAACGTTTGATTACAGAGTATTCGCTATTGCAACGACCGTTGCGCTCATTGTAACAATCGTTATCCTCTGTGTAAGAACTGTTACTAAGATAGGTTATGTCTTTGTAAGGCGGACCCAAGAACCCTGCTTTCCTGCTTTTTTAACTTTTCCAAAAGAGAGAGAGAGAGAGAGAGAGAGAGAGAGAGAGAGAGAGAGAGAGAGAGAGAGAGAGAGAGAGAGAGAGAGAGAGAGAGAGAGAGAGAGAGAGAGAGAGAGAGAGAGAGAGAGAGAGAGAGAGAGAGAGAGAGAGAGAGAGAGAGAGAGAGAGAGAGAGAGAGAGAGATGAAATTAGTTCAAAATAAATGAAATGAAATGAAAATATGTATTCAATAAGGCCAAGTCCCCTTTTAGAAGGGAGGTACAACAACACACAAACAGAGAGGCAGACAGACAAACAGACAGAGACAGAGAAACAGACAGACAGAGACACAGAGAGCGTACGATGGAGGGTCGTGGGTGGATGTGTAAGGGGGCTGGAGGATTAAGCAAGGAGATAGGAGAAGAGATCGCGGTGATTAAGTCCGGACCTAATACTCTCATCCATCTCCAGCCTATCAATCTATCTCTGTAGAACACCGGCGACACTAAGGATATGTGACCCAGCACCGCGAAAGGGACATTAAGTCGCTGGGCTAGTTTCTCACAACAGGCTTGCAAAATCAAAAATCTCATTTTGGGGGGTCAATTTTGAATGCTCTCTGACATCTTATATTTCATACCCATATGGTCTTTAGATACTCAAAAAAAGTGCTTTAAAAAGTAGTAGGTTGATGCATTTTCTTAGGATAGGCTACACTTTAGACTGTGATTTCTCAAAATGGCCGACAGTCACCCTACCAAATTTAAATGCTTATAACTCTTGAATGGAAAAAGATACAAGAATGTCTTGTTTTTTTATATAATTAGAAAGAGAATTGACTCAAATTTTCAACTGTGCCATCTTCTCAGAATGCTCACTTTGACACTTAATGTCCCTTTCGTGGTGCTGGGTCACATATGGAGGGAGAGAGGGAAGGGTCGTACGTAGGGTGATGAGAACGAAAAACAAAATAAAGGAGTGACGGAATAGGAGGGCGAGGAAATGAGAAGTTATCCCCGTGCCTCTTTATGACCAGTATCTGCATCCACGTAGAGTCAATGAACCGTGCTGCTTTTAGTATTGCCTCGGTGATGAGGCACTGCGACTATCTCATAAGCTGGATGCCAATATCAACAGACGACACCATCGTCTGTATCAGGCCCGAACACAAAAAGGGCTGATAATAAAGGGGATGGAAGGTGGCGGAGTGGCTAAGACATTCGCCTGCCAATTCAATGCGTGAGTGACCCGGGTGACCTTGCCCCTTCTTTCCGGGTTCGATGGGGAACAATTGAAGGAAGCACATACACGCTCATACAAACAGACGGAAATGGTGATAACAAGTGTGTGGCCGAGCGGCTGTAAAGTTCCCTCGCTGACGACTTTGACCTTGACCTTGACCTTGATGGATACTCATTCAGAATCACCATTAAGCTTCCAACTGTCCCAATAATGTGTGGTTTTAAATGACCAGCTACATGTGGTCCTATATGCAGACTATAATCGTTGTTACTAATCTTGGACCTTGCCCTTGACCTTTCTTGTACTTAATAAATATTCAGGATTCCTATCAGCCAATGCAATTCCATACCACATCTGAACATTATATTAAGCCCAACGATGTGAAAGAAGAAATGTATGTTTTCAAGGTCGAACTTCAAGTTCAACGTCAGCATGTTTCTTTTTTAATGGGACCGTTTATGTACTATGATGCACCACCACACAAAATCTGAAGCAATTCTATGCAGCAGTTCTTGAGATACAACCTTGGGGTTCAAACCCCTTGATTCGCACGCACGCACGCACGTGCGCAAGAATGCACAGACAAGCCCATTATAATGTTATAGCTCTTTGATCAGAAAACATTGCGAAATAAACCCCATTGAAATATGTGCTAAACTGTGCGATATATTAGCGATTAAGTGTTTAGGGATTTGAACCCAATTTCACTCCCAGAACTATTTGTACTTCGAGCGAACGAGCTACCTAAATTTTAAAAATCGCTAAAAAAAAAATTATGCTGTAAAGACTATAATGGATGTTTTATTGAAGAAAAATAAATGGAGAACACAATAAATATCATCATAATTTTAAATGATGATTACGTGAGATAACACATTATCAGGGGGAGATAACCAAGAGTTTGTGGGGGAAAAGACAATATTAACCCTTTCGCCGCCAGCCATTTTTCAGCCAAAATATACCATTAAATTTATCTGGGTAAAGAAAACAAAAATCTGCAATATTGCGAATGTATCTGTGACATGTATAACATTAGGCCTATCCTTACCTCCCAAAATTAAGAAAATAGGGTCTTCGGATAACAGGCCCTGATTTGATGCCTTTTTAGTGACATATGTGTTAAACCATTGTGGTGCAAAAATGCGACATTGGCGGTGAAAGGGTTAAAAAAAAAGAATGACAATTCAGGTCTGAACCCCTTGTATCGTGATTGGATTGAACGCAAAAATCATAAACTTTATTTCCAATACACTTTTCATCATTGTTATTGTCAGAAAATTAAACAAATTTCATGTACTTTTCTTGGTATTTACCTTCTGGCAGCCACATTGACATGTTTGGCCATTTGTTTGCTTTAAAATAGCAACAGAAAGCATCAAAATCGACCCGAAACGTCCTGAGAAACAGGTTGTGACCCTTCTCAAGTAATGTCAACTAGAGGAAAGGGACATAACTCAGTCTTTTGAGATCTGGGCTACTGAGTAGGTTATACCCCCTAAGTGGAGTGAAAGGCGTAATATAATCAGTCTTTATCATGACCTTGAAATAAAACTAAAGCAATCAGACGATAGCTAATATCCTCTAAAACTGTACACCGAAAGTGTTTGAAATTGACTGAACAGGTTGTTGTTTTTATTTTTTTAAACGTGGACGGACGGACGGACGGACGGATGAAAAAACTAGAGTGTTCAGACGCTAGATCACCAGCCGCGCGGCAGCATTTTTGGCTGCAGTGCTTCGCCTTGCGGTTGGTTAGTTCATAAGGGTAAAATAAAGACACAGAGAGAGTGAGTGAGAGAGAGACAGACAGAGAGAGAGAGAGAGAGAGAGAGAGGGAGAGAGAGAGAGAGAGAGAGAGAGAGAGAGAGAGAGAGGGAGAGAGTTATGGTAACCAGGAGCTCGGCAGCATTTTTGGCTCCAGACACCTTGACCTTTGACCAATGACCTACATTTTTGACCGGCCTAGATATCCTAAATACCTATGCGCATGCACAATTTGAGCGTTCTAGGTCCCTCCATTCAAATGTTAACATGCCAGGTGCTCGGCAGCATTTTCGGCTCTAATGACCTTGACCTTTGACCTTCATTTTCGAACTTGACCTTTTTGTTCAGGCAGGAGTCACAGGAACACACGTACACACCTTGCCCAGCCTACTTGCTTCAATTTGAGTGAGGATCCTAGAAAACCAGGCGCTCAGCAGCATTTTGTGCTCCATTGACCTTGACCTGTGACCAATGACCATTTTCAAACCACGTCTTAAGTACCTATCCACATGCAAAATGTGAGGTCCCCCCGTTCAAACATTATTGTACATGGTGCCCGACAGCATTTTCGGATCCAGTGACCTTGACCTTTGACATATGACCTTCATTTTCGAACTTAGCCTATCTATTTATAGTACCTATCCGCATGCAAACTTTGGGCGTCCTAGGTCCATCCGTTCAAACGTTATTGTAGTAACATAGTCAGTCAGCCAGTTAGGAACAGAATGCACTGAAAACATTACCAGCTTCGCTTTCTTCGTTCGCGGCTAGTACAAATAAGCTAATACTCCCTGAAGCTTCGCTCGGGAACTAATAGATCATGCAGAGACTTACAGAGATACGGGTATACACCTACAGGAGATCGCCGGAGAGACAGACTTACAGACAACCTTGCATATAGAGTTACTGATCGGTCGACAGGGTGACTGAGTAGGTTGAGTGCTTGAGTGATCGACTAAAAGAGTATCTCTGGCATTAGAGAGATAACCATGCAAGGTTGAGTTAGCGCGTGTCACTCTGATGTATCTATCATTAATGAAGTAGATACCTATATCAGCTTCAAACCAAAATAATTATATTGCCAGTCAAAGTCATTCACTCCCAATAACTAAGCCTAAATTAAGGAGGAATTGGGGCGAGCTAAAATTGGAATGACTTTGGGTGGGGGGGTTTCGTGGAGAAATATAAGGAGGGAGAGAGAGGGGGGGTAGAGAGAGAGAGAGAGAGGGGGGAGAGAGAGAGAGAGAGAAGAGAGAGAGAGAGAGAGAGAGAGAGAGAGAGAGAGAGAGAGAGAGAGAGAGAGAGAGAGAGAGAGAGAGAGAGAGAGAGAGAGACGGATAAGTAAGTACATAGTGCTAACTTGCAGTTGCCTTTTTGTCTGCCCATTATAATAATGTGCCCTAAACTGTACCGTGAGTTTCCACACATCAGAGAGAGAGAGAGAGAGAGGTGGCCCCTTGAGAGAGAGAGAGAGAGAGAGAGAGAGAGAGAGAGAGAGAGAGAGGAGAGAGAGAGAGAGAGATGGAGAGAGAGAGAGAGGTCGAGAGAGAGAGAGAGAGAGAGAGAGAGAGAGAGAGAGAGAGAGAGAGAGAGAGATAGAGAGAGAGAGACGGATAAGTACATAGTGCTAACTTGAAGTTGCCTTTTTGTTTGCCCATTATAATAATGTGTCCTAAACTGTACCGTGGTTTTCACACAGAGAGAGAGAGAGAGAGAGAGAGAGAGAGAGAGAGAGAGAGAGAGAGAGAGAGAGAGAGAGAGAGAGAGAGAGAGAGAGAGAGAGAGAGAGGAGAGAGAGAGAGAGACGGATAAGTACATAGTGCTAACTTGCAGTTGCCTTTTTGTCTGCCCATTATAATATGTGCCCTAAACTGTACCGTGAGTTTCCATTACTGTAGAAAATCATCCATTGCAATAATATTATATTGTACAGCTCTCATGCTACTGGTGGCCCCTTGCTACGTGTTAATGTCAACCAATGATAACAAGCCATCTGAGCAAAGGCCTGGTACAGTTTAGTCTCTTGCGGAAGACTTGGAACCGGCTCTGGTGCTGCAGCCAAAGGGATGGGTTGGCCTTTTGGTTGACCTTCCCCAACGTCAGCAGTCTTCAGATCCCTTTGGTCGAGAGAGTAGGATGTACCCTGGGCAAGACATCTCAATTGTAAACAAAATCTAGCCCAGCCCGCCGGAATAGCATCTGCCCACCTCTGCTGCTATCTGGCAGTTATAGTCGGAAACGACTGACCGGCAAAAATGACAGGGGAAAACATTATTGGTCCATTCTCCTGCTGAAAACAATAACACATCAACATCAATGAGGTTTTAACCCCTTGACTGCCACCAACGTATTACATACTGATGTCATCAGATGAAGAGGAATAATCTTGATATGCTGGTTTCTGCTCTAACACAGTCAAGAGAGTTATATCCCCAGGCCATTTTGCCAGATTGTCTCTATCAGTTGTCTTTTTTGGGGCATGATTTGCCCAATGATATTTTCTTTAATTTTCTCTGGCAGTCAAGGGGTTAATGAATCTTTTACTGTTTGTTTATACACTCCTTCGTTTGTTCATTCTTTGCTTATTTCATTGTGTATTTGTGTTTGTTGTTGTGTTTGTTTGTTGTGTGTTGTTTGTTTGCTCTGATCAGGTATGGGACCTGGCAGACGGGCTGACCAAGGCTGCCAAACCCGCGGTGTGTTCGTGACAGTGGAGTGAGGATGGCAGTTCGGACAGTGATGACGGGCATGATGGACAGGTGTGTGTGTGTGTGTGTGTGTGTGTGTGTGTGTGTGTGTGTGTGTGTGTGTTGTGTGTGTGTGTGTGTGTGTGTGTGTGTGTGTGTGTGTGTGTGTGTGTGTGTGTGTGTGTGTGTGTGTGTGAGTGAGTGAGAGAGAGAGAGAGAGAGGAGAGAGAGAGAGAGAGAGAGAGAGAGAGAGAGAGAGAGAGAGAGAGAGAGAGAGAGAGAGAGAGAGAGAGATGAAATTAGTTCAAAATAAATGAAATGAAATGAAAATATGTATTCAATAAGGCCAAGTCCCCTTTTAGAAGGGAGGTACAACAACACACAAACAGAGAGGCAGACAGACAAACAGACAGAGACAGACAGACAGAAAACAGACAGACAGAGACACAGAGAGCGTACGATGGAGGGTCGTGGGTGGATGTGTAAGGGGGCTGGAGGATTAAGCCGGGAGATAAGAGAAGAGATCGCGGTGATTAAGTCCGAGAGAGAGAGAGAGAGATGTTGCAGTTATCGTTTTGCTGCTCTTGCAACTGCTGTCGTTTTTCTTGTTTTAATTGTGTTATTGGGTTTGCCCTGGGAATGTACTGTGTTCTGTGTTTCTTTTGGGGGGCAAAATGTTAAGAAAAGCTCCCTCCTCTGCCCCTTCCATTCATTGCAGAAGGTTTCAGGTTAGGGTTAGGGTTAGGAATAGGGTTTGGGATAGGGTTAGGGATAGGTTTTGGGTCAGTTAAGTGTAAATCTCATAGCATACTATAATTGTATTACTTTTTGTGGATTAGACGGTTTCAGGTTAGGGTTAGAGTTAGGAATAGGGTTTGCGATAGGGTTCAGGATAGGCTTAGGGTCAGTTAAGTGTCACATACACAACAGAAAAAAGTTGATGACTAAGCTGACCCTAAGCCTATCCCTAACCCTAACCCTATTCCTAACCCTAACCCTAACTTGAAACCATCTTAAATGAATAGAAGGGGCGGAGGAGGGGGGTAGCTTTTCTTAACATTTGCCCTTTTGGGGGGTTTGTTTGGGTTTTTTGTCTTAGTTCGTTGCTTGCTTAGTTGTTTGTTTGCTAGCTCGCTTTGTTTGATTTAGTTACTTTAGGCCCTTTTAGGCTTCCAACTCGGGTTGGTTCATGAATATGCCGTTGTTTCCGTTTCTAAACAAGGAGGGGGATAGCAGCGATGATGACTCCTCAGACGATTCAGACGAGGATGGAGGAAGAGGAGGAGGAGGAGGAAGGGGAGGACAAGGCAGAGCAGGGGCAGGGCCGGAGTGGGAGGGGTGGCCTGTGGGCAACATGTGGGGTCAGCAGCAGGTGCCCCGCCAAGCCGTGTACGACCCCTATGGCATGTACGGAGGGGGGTACGGAGCCGTGGAGCATGAAGACAGCAGCGAGTCTTCCAGCGAGGACGGGTGGTGATGTGGATGGGGAATTACAGAAACTTATAGCTATACAGTGGAACCTCCCTTATTAGAAAGACCTTCAAAAATCATCCAAAATGAGGTCTTATAATAGCAACTCCAAACCGAAGCGCGTCATTGGAAATGTGGTACAATTTCAGTCAAATTAGGTCAACTTTCAACGTTCGTATTTCCTCTTGCAATCGTGAACATCTGAGTAAAACCACATCCAAACTGTAAAATTGTCCGTCTCCTATTAATGTGTCTGTGGTTTTAGTTGGAAATTTGTAAACCGGAGTTGAAATCAGCGGTGGAACAACCCTACCGTTCGACTTTCGCGAAACGCCATCGAAAGCGTGTCCCAAAACACTTTTTTTCACCACCTTCACTTGACGGCTTTGTGCGTGGTGGGAAAGTAGACACGCTGAGCCTGTTCTTAACAGCTATCCGCCGTGTCCCAATAAAAAGAAAACGGTGAAACATGACAGTTAAAACCGTTACCGTGATGACAAGACCCGTAAATATAAACTGTGCAAAGCTGAAATAACATATAAACGGCACCAACATCTTATCTATAATTTTTTGTCAAAACCTTTTTTGTTCTTTCAATTCCCGCCACGCACAGGATCACACAGTCGAGTTAACTGATCACACAATCCATGACGTCAGCTGGCAGCCGTGGCTATGACGACCAGATCTACGCCGATCGTCACAGACAAAGGAAAACCCGAAATTTCAGAAGAAAATCAGTCTTTAGGCTTTGAAATCAGATGAACATTAGAAGAAATGTTATTATCCATACACTTCACCACAAAACTTATTTTATTGGCATCAAATAGATCAATAATGTACAGATTTGCGAGTCAAGTGAAGATTTAGATCAGACGCTCAGAAAGCTTTGATGGTAGCATTGGAAAATCACATATATTTTTTTTACACTTTAAGTAATTGATGTTGAAATAAACAATAGCCTTTGGAAGATGTTTTATTTTAGACATCTTCAGATAATTACTCCAAAAACTAACACATTTGAACGTAATTTATAAACTAACACATTTGAACGTAATTTATAAAAATTCAAGGTCACGTGACCTTAGGTCTCTCTTGTTGTTTAGTGAATAAAGCACACACGTTTCGAGTTTCATTTATAAAGTCGCTCCTTTTAATATGTCGAGTCTTTAATAATATAGTGTGTGTAAGTTTTTTCAAGCCAACTTTAGATTACTATAAGTTACTTTTCATAAATAACAGTCAAGAATATGTTGTAGCATGTGAGTAAATTACTTATAATCAGTGGATATAAGCTTATTGCTAGATTATCACTCATGGGCAATTTTATTTATGTTTGCCATACTAAATATTTTTCAAGGACATTTTCTACTAAATATATTGCAAGATACTGCTCAACAAAAAATAGCTTTTACCATAAATCTGATGAAAGAAATATATTACAAATACAACGAAGAACACACAGCCCAAATAGTTTTGCAAACAACAGCTTGGTGCAGTTTTTATCTAAGATTTCTAAATTAAGTCTTTTAACTAAATAGTTCGATTTCGTGTGGGATGGAACAGCTGTGGTGTGCATACACTAGTGTACGCGCTCGAGCACGCACTCACGCGTACACGTAGGCCTACACACACACACGCATACACACACA
>JAGGCT020002729.1:0-5000 GCA_017654935.2 Phymorhynchus buccinoides | reverse complement strand
TATAGCCTCCATAACTAAGAAGTGGTGTCATTGTAAGCAATAAATATCACATGACCGGAAACAGCAGCCATACTTGAACACAAGTTCACTCGGACTTATTTTAACCAATGTCCTGATCACGTGCATCATGTGAATTTCGAGCACCCCCAAAAGACATTTCTTGCGCGCATCGTAAACGATTTTGATATGCATTTTTGGTGTTACATGACGATTATCTTCAGCTTATCTGTTTTGATGTTTGGGGTGTTGGTTGTATCCTGAGTGGTTGTTTTTTCCTTTTAAGGAGCATCACCCACCTCCTCTATGGTAAGCTGCTATTGCTTTGAGTGTTGGTCAGCATGGTTAGAATACATTGATATATTTATATTAAAATTATTATCTATTACTAAATACTTACCAACACTCAAAACGATGTACACTTTAAGATTAAGATTATAATTGTAGCCCCGTCCTACCCTTGAATACACAGCCCCTGTCTGGGACCCTAACACAGCCAAACAAACAACCGGCAAGATTGAGAGGGTCCAGCTCCGTTCTTACAAAGTGATTATTCGTAAAACGAAGTGTTTTGACCAAGTGATTGCTCATAAAATGAAGAGTTCTTACCAAGTGATTATTCGTAAAACGAAGAGTTCTTACCAAGTGATTATTCGTAAAACGAAGTGTTCTTACCAAGTGATTATTCATAAAAGGAAGTGTTTTGACCAAGTGATTGTTCATAAAATGAAGAGTTCTTTCCAAGTGATTATTCGTAAAACGAAGAGTTCTTACCAAGTGATTATTCGTAAAATGAACTGTTCTTACCAAGTGATTATTCATAAAACGATGTTTTTTGACCAAGTGATTGTTCATACAATGAAGAGTTCTTATCAAGTGAATGTTAATAAAATGAAGAGTTCTTACCAAGTGATTATTCATAAAACGAAGAGTTCTTACCAAGTGATTATTCGTAAAACGAAGAGTTCTTACCAAGTGATTATTCATAAAACGAAGAGTTCTTACCAAGTGATTATTCATAAAACGAAGAGTTCTTACCAAGTGATTATTCATAAAACGAATTGTTTTGACCAAGTGATTGTTCATAAAATGAAGAGTTCTTACCAAGTGATTATTCATAAAAACGAATTGTTTTGACCACGTGATTCTTCATAGAATGAAGAGTTCTTACCAAGTGATTATTCGTAAAACGAACAGTTTTGACCAAGTAATTGGTCATAAAATGAAGAGTTCTTACCAAGTGATTATTCATAAAACGAATAGTTCTTACCAAGTGATTGTTCATAAAATAAAGAGTTCTTACCAAGTGATTAATCATAAAACGAAGTGTTTTTACCAAGTGATTGTTCATACAATGAAGAGTTCTTACCAAGTGATCATTCATAAAACGAATTGTTTTGACCACGTGATTGTTCATAAAATGAAGAGATCTTACCAAGTGATTATTCATAAAACGAAGAGTTCTGACCACGTATTTAGTCATAAAACGAAAAACAGTTAATGCCTTACATCTTTATGAAATAATTATACTTACAGACAACATGTGAACACTGACAACCCGATACAATCACAAATAAATTGGCATTCAGACAGACAGAAACAGAAATAAAGAAGAGAGAGGGGGGAGGGAGAGAGAGAGAGTGGGAGAGAGAGAGAGCCTCTGTGAGATAAAGAGAGAGACCTAATAGAGAGAGAGTTTTTGAGAGAGAGAGAGAGAGAGAGTGAAGGGGGGGGGAAGACTGGACACTGGACAACTTTATTCAAATGACAGATGATAAAGAGAGAGAGATAAAACGAAGAGTTCTGAGACGTAGAGTCAGAAGAGAGAGAAAGAGAGTTAATGACAGAGAGATTAGGGGGGGGGAGAACTGGACACTGGACAACTTTATTCAATGACAATGATAAAGAGAGAGAAACAGATAGAGAGAGAGAGAGAGAGAGAGAGAGAGAGAGAGAGAGAGAGAGAGAGAGAGAGAGAGAGAGAGAGAGAGAGAGAGAGAGAGAGAGAGAGAGAGAGAGAGAGAGAGAGAGAGAGAGAGAGAGACTAGACACACAGACACAGGTACACACACACAGATAGGCAGACAGATAGGCAGGCAAACAGACACAGACAGACAAGACAGACTGGCATGTAAGGCACATAGACAGAGACACACAGACAGACAAGGCAGACAGATGCATAGACAGATACATAGACATATAAGACAAACGAACTGACAGACAAGACACACACAGACACACAGACTGGCAGGCAGACAAAAACAGGCATACAAAACAGACAGACAGAGAAGACAGACATATGACAGACAAGACACACATACAGGCAGGCAGGCAGACAGACAGACAGGCAGGCAGGCAGGCGGGCAAACAGACAAACTGACAGACAAAACACACAGACAGGCAGGCAGACAGGAGAAACAGACACATTGACAGACAAGACAGACAGAACACACAGACACACACACACACACACACACACACACACACACACACACACACACACACACACACACACACACACACACACACACACACACACACACACACACACACACACGACACAGACTGACCGGTTTGAAGATGAAGCGTAGCCATCGTTCCCAGGTTCGTCTCTTGGGGAATCACGACTCGGCCAGATGTCCAACGAATATCCTTCTCCGCACAACACCAAACCTGGACACTCCAACCGTTTCTGTTTCTGTTCATTAGTGGAAAGGGACACTTTTGTTGCAATTCGTCGACGAAAACTTGGTAACAGCGCTTAAACCCTATTTTCTGATCTAATGTTCTTCTTGTTCTTAATGTTTTCTTCTTGTTCTTGATGCTTCCTTCTTTTTCTTGATGGGTTCTTTCTCGCTCTTGACGCTTCAATGTTATTAGTCCGTCACCAAGACGGACTATTACGATGGGCTGGTTTGTATTTTTGTTTGTTTGTTTGTTTGTTTGTTGGTTGGTTTTTTGTTGTTGTTTTTCTGTCTGTCCCAAGGATATCTCCCGAACCGCTTGACCGAATCTCGTCAAATTTTGTGTGAAGGTGTGCCTCCTTAATAGAAAGAGATCGGCGCAAACCATTTTGCCATCGTGACCTTGACCTTGACGTACGACCTTGAAAACCGAAAATCTATTTTTAGCCATATCTCGGGCACCGATCAACATAGGATGTTGACACTTGGTATGGAGGTGGTTTGGCTTATGCCCGTTCTGATGATGGCATAACGATCAAGGTCAAGGTCAAGGTCAAAAAGATCGCTGGAGCCTGAAAATCGGAGGGTCATTTTTTTCTCCTTCTGTCTGTCCCAAGGATATCTTTCGAACGGGTTGACAGAATCACGTCAAATTGTGTGTGCTGGTGTGTCACCATGCGAGGAAGACATCCGCGTAAACCATATTGCCGTCGTGACCTTGACCTTGGCGTACGACCTTGAAAACCGAAAATCTTTCAGGGGCCATAACTCCCACACCGTTAGTATTAGAGTCTTCAAATTTGGCATGAAGGTACTTTGGCTTATGCCCGTTCTGATGGTGACATACCGATCAAGGTCAAGGTCACGGTTCGGGCGATCCGTAGGCCTTGAAAGTGGTAGGGGTCTACACATTGGGTTTTAAGCCATATTTTCCACATTGGTACTTGACAGAAGCGCTTCAGATTGTGTGTGGTACTGTATACCCTAGAGAAGAAAACATCCGAGCATCAATTATCACCATGCTGACCTTGACCTTGAAGTGTGACCTTGAAAACCGAAATGTCCTTCTTTGCGCTATATGTTTCTTCTTCAAGCTGTATCTCGTGAACTAGAAGACAGAATCCCTTCCAATTTTGTGTCAGGATGTGACACTCTACGGGGTGTCGCAAGTGCGTGGCATTGCTGGTGACGGACATGTCTGCCGCTCGGCGACGCCCTTGTTCTTGATGTCTTCTTGTTCTAGATGTTTCTCTCTCGTTCTTGACGTTTCCTTCTTATTCTGGATGGTTTTGGTATCACTTTTGACGTTTCTTTGAAGATTATTCCTCACGTTTTCTTCTTGCTCTAGGTGTTTTGGTCTCGTTCTTTATGTTTCCATCTTATTCTGAAATGGTTTCTGTCTCGCTCTTGACGTTTCTTTCAAGACTATTCTTGACGTTTTCTTGTTCTAGATGCTTCTGTCTCGTTCTCGACGTTTCCTTCTTATTCTTGGTGGTTTCTGTCTCGCTCTTGACGTTTCCTTAAGATTTGTTTCCACGTTTTCTTCTTGTTCTAGATGTTTTGGTCTCGTTCTTGATATTTCCTTCTTATTTGGGATGGTTTATCTCGCTCTTGACGTTTCTTTCAAGATTATTTTCGACGTTTTCTTCTTGTTCTAGATGTTTTGGTCTCGTTCTTGATATTTCCTTCTTATTTGGGATGGTTTCTCTCGCTCTTGACGTTTCTTTCAAGATTATTCTTGACGTTTTCTTTTCGTTCTAGATGTTTCGGTCTCGTTCTTGACGTTTCCATCTTATTCTGGGTGGTTTCTGTCTCGCTCTTGACGTTTTGTTCAAGATTATTCTTGATGTTTTCTTTGTGTTCTGGATGTTTGGTCTGGTTCTTGATGTTTCCTTGTTAGTCTGGAATGTTTCTGTCTCGATCTTGACGTACGTTTCAAGATTATTCTTAACGTTTTCTTCGTGTTCCAGATGTTTCGGTCTCGTTCTTGATGTTTCCTTCTTATTCTGGATGGTTTCTGTCTCGCTTTCGTTTGAAGAAGCAATTCATCCAGACAAGACAGACAAACTGACAGACAAGACACACATCGACAGACAGACAGACAGACAGGCAGACAGGCAGAAAGACAGACAGACAGACACATATAGACAGACAAACTGATAGACAAGACACACAGAGACAGACAGGCAGACAGAAAAACTGACAAGACACACAGAGACAGACAAGACAGACAGACAAAACTGAGACAGGACACACAGACACAGACAGACAAGACTTAGACAGACAGACAGACAAGACAGACAGACTGACAGGCAGACA
>JAGGCT020000272.1:0-52680 GCA_017654935.2 Phymorhynchus buccinoides | reverse complement strand
TGTGTGTAGATGCCTACGTATGTGTGTAGATGCTACTATATGTGTAGATGCTCTACGTATATGTGTAGATGCCCTACGTATGTGTGTAGATGCTCTACGTATGTGTGTAGATGCCCTACGTATATGTGTAGATGCTCTACGTATGTGTGTAGATGCTCTACGTATATGTGTAGATGCTCTACGTATATGTGTAGATGCTCTACGTATGTGTGTACGATGCTGCTACGTATATGTGTAGATGCTCTACGTATATGTGTAGATGCTCTACGTATATGTGTAGATGCCCTACGTATATGTGTAGATGCCCTACGTATGTGTAGATGCCCTACGTATATGTGTAGATGCTCTACGTATGTGTGTAGATGCTCTACGTATGTGTGTAGATGCTCTACGTATGTGTGTAGATGCTCTACGTATGTGTGTAGATGCCCTACGTATGTGTGTAGATGCTCTACGTATGTGTAGATGCTCTACGTACGTATGTACGTATGTAGATGCTCTACGTATGTGTGTAGATGTATGTGTGTACGTATGTGTGTGTGTATGCCCTACGTATATGTGTGTAGATGCTCTACGTATATGTGTAGATGCTACGTATATGTGTAGATGCTGTACGTATATGTGTAGATGCCCTACGTATGTGTGTAGATGCCCTACGTATGTGTGTAGATGCTCTACGTATATGTGTGTAGATGCCCTACGTATGTGTGTAGATGCCCTACGTATATGTGTAGATGCCCTACGTATGTGTGTAGATGCTCTACGTATATGTGTAGATGCTCTACGTATATGTGTAGATGCCCTACGTATGTGTGTAGATGCCCTACGTATATGTGTAGATGCCCTACGTATATGTGTAGATGCTCTACGTATATGTGTAGATGCCCTACGTATATGTGTAGATGCTCTACGTATATGTGTAGATGCCCTACGTATATGTGTAGATGCCCTACGTATATGTGTAGATGCTCTACGTATGTGTGTAGATGCCCTACGTATATGTGTAGATGCCCTACGTATATGTGTAGATGCTCTACGTATGTGTGTAGATGCCCTACGTATGTGTGTAGATGCTCTACGTATGTGTAGTAGCTGTACGTATACGTATATGTGTAGATGCCCTACGTATATGTGTAGATGCTCTACGTATATGTGTAGATGCTCTACGTATATGTGTAGATGCCTACGTATGTATGTGTAGATGCCCTACGTATATGTGTAGATGCCTACGTATATGTGTAGATGCTCTACGTATATGTGTAGATGCTCTACGTATGTGTGTAGATGCCCTACGTATGTGTGTAGATGCTCTACGTATATGTGTAGATGCCCTACGTATGTGTGTAGATGCTCTACGTATATGTGTAGATGCCTACGTATATGTGTAGATGCTCTACGTATGTGTGTAGATGCTCTACGTATATGTGTAGATGCCCTACGTATATGTGTAGATGCTCTACGTATGTGTGTAGATGCCTACGTATGTGTGTAGATGCTCTACGTATGTGTGTAGATGCCCTACGTATATGTGTAGATGCTCTACGTATATGTGTAGATGCTCTACGTATGTGTGTAGATGCTCTACGTATGTGTGTAGATGCGTATATGTATAGATGTGTAGTATGTGTGTAGATGCTCTACGTATGTGTGTGATGGACGTATGTGTGTAGATGCCTACGTATGTGTGTAGATGCTCTACGTATATGTGTAGATGCCCTACGTATGTGTGTAGATGCTCTACGTATATGTGTAGATGCTCTACGTATGTGTGTAGATGCTCTACGTATATGTGTAGATGCCCTACGTATGTGTGTGCTCTACGTATATGTAGATGCCTACGTATAGATGCTCTACGTATGTGTAGATGCTACGTACGTATGTGTGTAGATGCTCTACGTATATGTGTAGATGCCCTACGTATATGTGTAGATGCCTACGTATATGTGTAGATGCTCTACGTATGTGTGTAGATGCTCTACGTATATGTGTAGATGCTCTACGTATATGTGTAGATGCCTACGTATATGTGTAGATGCTGCTACGTATGTGTGTAGATGCTCTACGTATGTGTAGATGCTCTACGTATATGTGTAGATGCCGTACGTATATGTGTAGATGCTCTACGTATATGTGTAGATGCCCTACGTATATGTGTAGATGCTCTACGTATGTGTGTAGATGTATATACGTATGCTCTACGTATATGTGTAGATGCCCTACGTATATGTGTAGATGCTCTACGTATGTGTGTAGATGCCCTACGTATGTGTGTAGATGCTACGTATATGTGTGTAGATGCTCTACGTATATGTGTAGATGCTCTACGTATATGTGTAGATGCTCTACGTATATGTGTAGATGCCCTACGTATGTGTGTAGATGCCTACGTATATGTGTAGATGCTCTACGTATGTGTGTAGATGCTGTGTGTAGATGCGTATGTGTGTAGATGCTCTACGTATGTGTGTAGATGCCTACGTATATGTGTAGATGCCCTACGTATGTGTGTAGATGCTCTACGTATATGTGTAGATGCCCTACGTATGTGTGTAGATGCTCTACGTATGTGTGTAGATGCCCTACGTATGTGTGTAGATGCCCTACGTATATGTAGATGCCCTACGTATGTGTGTAGATGCCCTACGTATGTGTGTAGATGCCCTACGTATATGTGTAGATGCCCTACGTATATGTGTAGATGCCTACGTATATGTGTAGATGCCCTACGTATATGTGTAGATGCTACTCTATGTGTGTGATAGATGCTCTACGTATGTGTGTAGATGCCCTACGTATATGTGTAGATGCTCTACGTATGTGTGTAGATGCTCTACGTATGTGTGTAGATGCTCTACGTATGTGTGTAGATGCTCTACGTATGTGTGTAGATGCCCTACGTATGTGTGTAGATGCCCTACGTATATGTGTAGATGCCTACGTATATGTGTAGATGCCCTACGTATGTGTGTAGATGCTCTACGTATATGTGTAGATGCTCTACGTATATGTGTAGATGCTCTACGTATGTGTGTAGATGCTCTACGTATGTGTGTAGATGCTCTACGTATGTGTGTAGATGCTGTACGTATATGTGTGTAGATGCCCTACGTATATGTGTAGATGCTCTACGTATGTTTGTAGATGCGTATGTGTGTACATGCCCTACGTATGTGTGTAGATGCCCTACGTATGTGTGTATATGCCCTACGTATATGTGTAGATGCTCTACGTATGTGTGTAGATGCCCTACGTATGTGTGTAGATGCTCTACGTATATGTGTAGTAGATGCTCTACGTATATGTGTAGATGCCCTACGTATGTGTGTAGATGCCCTACGTATGTGTGTGTAGATGCTCTACGTATATGTGTAGATGCTCTACGTATGTGTGTAGATGCTCTACGTATATGTGTAGATGTGTAGATGCCCTACGTATGTGTGTAGATGCTCTACGTATATGTGTAGATGCTCTACGTATATGTGTAGATGCTCTGTAGATACGTATATGTGTAGATGCTCTACGTATATGTGTAGATGCTCTACGTATATGTGTAGATGCCCTACGTATGTGTGTAGATGCCTACGTATATGTGTAGATGCCCTACGTATATGTGTAGATGCTCTACGTATGTGTGTAGATGCTCTACGTGTATGTGTATGTAGATGCTGCTACGTATGTGTGTAGATGCGTATATGTGTATGCTCTATGTATGTGTAGATGCTCTACGTATATGTGTAGATGCTGCTACGTATGTGTGTAGATGCCCTACGTATGTGTGTAGATGCTGTACGTATGTGTAGTAGCTCTACGTATATGTATAGATGCTCTACGTATGTGTAGATGCCCTACGTATATGTGTAGATGCTCTACATATGTGTGTTCCACCTGCTCGCGCTTACCCCGAGCCCTTGGCGAGACCAGAGCTGCGACTGTCTTGTGGGGAGGATTCTTCTTCTTCATTCCGCCACTTGGAAGTTTGGTCAGTAGCTGCATAAAATTGGTATTAATCCCGTTAAAACTCGTACAACAACGCGCGCGTAACAATGTAAAGTAGCTAGTTATAGGTTTGCTAACATGTGTATTTGTGTACGTTTTCTTTGGTTCATCTTCTTATTATTTTCTTGATTTTTGCATAAGGGGCTAAGGAACTGACTGGCTGGGTCATGACTTGTCAGTTGGATAGGTTTTTGCCGGTCGTAGAATTTGGTACTTGAACTCGGCACATGTTTTTGAATCAATGTTTTTGCTCGCCATTGTGTGTTTAGGCCGTACAAATCGTTTTTGGTTCAAAGCGTATTTGAGTTCACAGAGATTCAGAATCCTAAATGCGTGCACGCGCGCGCATTATTCCTTGTTGCGGTATATTGTTTGCGGTATATGTTAGCCTCGCGGCCTATGTTTAGCCTCGCGGCCTATGTTTAGCCTTGCGGCCTATGTTTAGCCTGCGGCCTATGTTTAGCCTTGCGGCCTATGTTTAGCCTCGCGGCCTATGTCCTAGCTTAATTAGGTATTAAGAGACTCTGCGGAGAGCTGGATAACAGAGGGTTATTCCAGTTGCGCTTCTAGCTATGCTGATAGGGGCTTTGTAAAGCGTTCATACCCGTTTCTGTTTTTATTTTTGAGAGGAAGTGTCATTAATGTTTTCAAGGCTTTTTGACTTTTTGAAGTACATTGTGGATTGTTATTTTGGGGAAATGCATTCTTTTGCCTGTAGTTCATCCGCCTTCTGGAAGAAATGAGAATGGAAAGGACATATTTTTGGTGGTGAAATTTTATGTGATATTTTCAGAAGAATTTAAGTGTCCATTCTTGTACCTGAAAATATGTGGCATTTTCAGAACCTGAATGTAATTGTTAATTGTTAAGTTTTGTATTGAAAGGGCTACAATTTTCTAAGTGTATGAAAGCCTTGTTTTTCCAGAAAAAATCCTTTTGATTAAATATTACCCCTAGACTGAGTCGTGTGAAAAGGATTGAAAGTCGTGTTCAGCGATTCTTGGAAAGAACCAAGTTTTGTTCAGAGGGTTTTTACATCCCTGAAGAGGACTGTTGGGGAGAACCAAGTTGGGGAAACACAAAACTGTTGTTACTCTGGGTGTTCAAAACCAGGTTTTTGTTTTGGGGAATGTTACAGTCCTGAGCCTGAACCTGACCTGTTACTCTGGGTGTTGCCTGGTTGACCGCTTTTTTTTCCGGCTGTGAGAGGCCGCTCGCCTTTCCGTCCTGAGAGCTGCCCTGACCTGTTGCTGTTGCTGCCCGGTCCGTGGGCTCCTTCTGCTCCGGCTTGGGAGAGGCCGCTCGCCTTTCCGTCTGGCCCCTGTTAGGCCCGATCCGTGGGCCTGTCTGTGGGTTTGGGCCAGGCCTCGACCGTTCCTGTTGAGGAGTCTGGGGGTGTCCTCTGCCGTCTCTTTCTTCTTCTGTTTCTGCTGCTGTAGCCTGCCCCAGAAGGGGCAGCAGTTTTTCTTCTTCTGACTTTAGTTTTCCTGTGTAGATGCCCTACGTATGTGTGTGAGTGTGATGCTCTACGTATGTGTGTAGATGCTCTACGTATGTGTGTAGATGCTCGTATACGTAGATGCTGTATATGTGTAGATGCCCTACGTATGTGTGTAGATGCTCTACGTATGTGTGTAGATGCCCTACGTATGTGTGTAGATGCTCTACGTATGTGTGTATGCCCTACGTATGTGTGTAGATGCTCTACGTATGTGTGTAGATGCCCTACGTATATGTGTAGATGCTCTACGTATGTGTGATGCTACGTATGTGTGTAGATGCTACGTATGTGTGTAGATGCTCTACGTATATGCTCTACGTATGTGTGTACGTACGTATGTGTAGATGCTCTACGTATGTGTGTAGATGCCCTACGTATGTGTGTATGCGTATATGTAGATGCTCTACGTATGCTAGATGCTCTACGTATGTGTGTAGATGCTACGTATGTGTGTAGATGCCTACGTATGTGTGTAGATGCTCTACTACGTATATGTGTAGATGCCCTACGTATGTGTAGATGCTCTACGTATATGTGTAGATGCTCTACGTATGTGTGTAGATGCTCTACGTATGTGTGTAGATGTGTATATGTATACGTATGTAGATGTACGTATGTGTGTAGATGCTACGTATATGTGTATGCTGTATATGTGTGTACGTATGCTCTACGTATGTGTGTAGATGCTCTACGTATATGTAGATGCCCTACGTATGTGTGTAGATGCCCTACGTATGTGTGTAGTATGCTACTATACGTATGTACGTATGTGTGTAGATGCTATACGTATATGTGTAGATGCTACGTATATGTGTAGTGCCCTACGTATGTGTGTAGATGTATATGTGTAGATGCCTATATGTGTAGATGCCCTACGTATGTGTGTAGATGCTATGTGTGTAGATGCTCTACGTATGTGTGTAGATGCCTACGTATGTGTGTAGATGCTACGTATGTGTGTAGATGCTCTACGTATATGTGTAGATGCTCTACGTATGTGTGTAGATGCTCTACGTATGTGTGTAGATGCTCTACGTATGTGTGTAGATGCCCTACGTATGTGTGTAGATGCTCTACGTATGTGTGTACGTATGTGTAGATGCTCTACGTATGTGTGTAGATGCTCTACGTGTAGATGCTCTGCTCTACGTATGTGTGTAGATGCCCTACGTATATGTGTAGATGCTCTACGTATATGTGTAGATGCTGTATGTACGTATGCTCTACGTGTGTAGATGCCCTACGTATATGTGTAGATGCCCTACGTATGTGTGTAGATGCTCTACGTATGTGTGTAGATGCTACGTATGTGTGTATGCTACGTATATGTGTAGATGCTATACGTATGTGTGTAGATGCGTATACGTATGATGTACGTAGATGCTCTACGTATGTGTGTAGATGCTCTACGTATGTGTGTAGATGCCCTACGTATGTGTGTAGATGCCCTACGTATGTGTGTAGATGCCCTACGTATGTGTGTATGTGTGTATGTGTGTAGTGTGTAGATACTACGTATATGTGTAGATGCTCTACGTATGTGTGATACGTATATATGTGTAGATGCTCTACGTATATGTGTAGATGCTCTACGTATATGTGTAGATGCTCTACGTATATGTGTAGATGCCCTACGTATGTGTAGATGCCCTACGTATATGTGTATACTACCTACGTATATGTGTAGATGCTCTACGTATATGTGTAGATGCCCTACGTATGTGTGTAGATGCTCTACGTATATGTATGCCCTACGTATGTGTGTAGATGCCCTACGTATATGTGTAGATGCTCTACGTATGTGTAGTGCCCTACGTATATGTGTAGATGCTCTACGTATGTGTGTAGATGCCCTACGTATGTATGCTGTATGTGTGTAGATGCCCTACGTATATGTGTAGATGCTCGTATATGTGTAGATGCGTATATATGTGTAGATGCTCTACGTATATGTGTAGATGCTCTACGTATATGTGTAGATGCTATGTATGTAGATGTATATGTGTAGATGCTGCTACGTATGTGTGTAGATGTATATGTGTAGATGTATATGTAGTGCCCTACGTATGTGTGTAGATGCTACGTATGTGTGTAGATGCCCTACGTATGTGTAGATGCCCTACGTATATGTGCTATGATGTACGTATGTGTGTAGATGCTCTACGTATGTGTAGATGCTACTACGTATGTGTGTAGATGCCCTACGTATATGTGTAGATGCTCTACGTATGTGTGTAGATGCTACGTATATGTGTAGTATATGTGTGTAGATGCCCTACGTATGTGTGTAGATGCCTACGTATGTGTGTAGATGCTATACGTATGTGTGTAGATGCTCTACGTATGTGTGTAGATGCCCTACGTATGTGTGTAGATGCCCTACGTATATGTGTAGTGCTCTACGTATATGTGTAGATGCTCTACGTATGTGTGTGTAGATGTGTACGTGCTATATAGATGCCCTATGATGTGTATATGTGTAGATGTATACGTATATGTGTGCCCTAGTATGTATACGTATATGTGTAGATGCTCTACGTATGTGTGTAGATGCCCTACGTATGTGTGTAGATGCTCTACGTATATGTGTAGATGCCCTACGTATATGTGTAGATGTATACGTATGTGTGTAGATGCTGCTACGTATATGTGTAGATGCCCTACGTATATGTGTAGATGCTCTACGTATGTGTAGATGCTCTACGTATGTGACGTATGTGTAGATGCCCTACGTATATGTGCCTACGTATATGTAGATGCCCTACGTATATGTGTAGATGCTCTACGTATGTGTGTAGATGCTCTACGTATATGTGTAGATGCCCTACGTATATGTGTGTAGATGCTCTACGTATGTGTGTAGATGCTCTATGTATATGTGTAGATGCCCTACGTATATGTGTAGATGCTCTACGTATGTGTGTAGATGCTCTACGTATATGTGTAGATGCCTACGTATGTGTGTAGATGCCCTACGTATGTGTGTAGATGCTACTATATGTGTAGATGCTCTATGTATGTGTGTAGATGCTACTACGTATGTGTGTAGATGCTCTACGTATATGTGTAGAGATGCTCTACGTATATGTGTAGATGCCCTACTACGTATGTGTGTAGCTACTATGTATGTGTGTATGCCCTACGTATGTGTGTAGTATGCTCTACGTATGTGTGTAGATGCTCTACGTATGTGTGTAGATGCCCTACGTATATGTGTAGATGCCCTACGTATATGTAGATGCTCTACGTATGTGTGTAGATGTACGTATGTGTGTAGATGCTCTACGTATATGTGTAGTATGCTCTATGTGTATAGTGTAGTATATATGTATATGTGTGTAGATGCTACGTATATGTGTAGATGCTAGATGCTACGTATGTGTGTAGATGCCTATATGTATGCTGTACGTATGCTAGTGCCTACGTATGTGTGATGCCCTACGTATGTGTGTAGATGCTCTACGTATATGTGTAGATGCTCTACGTATATGTGTAGATGCTACGTATGTGTGTAGATGCTACGTATATGTGTGTAGATGCTCTACGTATGTGTGTAGATGCTCTACGTATACGTGTAGATGCCCTACGTATGTGTAGATGCTGTAGATGTATACGTATGTGTAGATGCTCTACGTATACGTGTAGATGCCCTACGTATATGTGTAGATGTATATGTGTAGATGCTCTACGTATGTGTGTAGATGCTCTACGTATGTGTGTAGATGCTCTACGTATATGTGTAGATGCCCTACGTATATGTGTAGATGCCCTACGTATGTGTGTAGATGCCTACGTATATGTGTATATGCCCTACGTATGTGTGTAGATGCTGCTACGTATGTGTGTAGATGCTCTACGTATGTGTGTAGATGCTCTACGTATGTGTGTATATGCCCTACGTATGTGTGTAATGCTCTACGTATACGTATGCTGTACGTATGTGTGTAGATGCTACGTATATGTGTAGATGCTACGTATGTACGTATGTGTGTAGATGCCCTACGTATGTGTGTAGATGCTCTACGTATGTGTGTAGATGCCCTACGTATATGTGTAGATGCCCTACGTATGTGTGTAGATGCTCTACGTATATGTGTAGATGCCCTACGTATGTGTGTAGATGCCCTACGTATGTGTGTAGATGCTCTACGTATGTGTGTAGATGTGTATGTATGCCCTACGTATATGTGTAGATGCTCTACGTATGTGTGTAGATGCTGTACGTATATGTGTAGATGCCCTACGTATGTGTGTAGTATGCTGCTACGTATATGTGTAGATGCCCTACGTATGTGTGTACGTATGCCCTACGTATATGTGTAGATGCTGTGTAGTATACGTAGATGCCCTACGTATATGTGTATGTGTATGTGTATGTATATGCCTACGTATATGTGTGTAGATGCTCTACGTGCTCTACGTACGTGTAGATGCTGTATGTGTGTAGTATGTGTAGATGCTCTACGTATATGTGTAGATGCCCTACGTATGTGTGTAGATGCTCTACGTATATGTGTAGATGCCCTACGTATGTGTGTAGATGCCTACGTATGTGTGTAGATGCTACGTATGTGTGTATGCTCTACGTATGTGTGTAGATGTGTATGCCCTACTATGTATGTATGTGTAGATGCCCTACGTATAGATGTGTATGTACGTATGATGCCCTACGTATGTGTGTAGTGTAGATGCCTACGTATATGTGTAGATGCTACGTATGTGTGTAGATGCCCTACGTATGTGTGTAGATGCTACGTATATGTGTAGATGCTACGTATGTGTGTAGATGCTACTACGTATATGTGTAGATGCTATAGTATGTGTGTGTGTAGATGCGTATGTGTACGTATATGTGTAGATGCTCTACGTATATGTGTAGATGCTGCGTATATGTGTAGATGCTGTAGATACGTATATGTGTAGATGCTCTACGTATATGTGTAGATGCTACTACGTATGCCCTATATGTGTGTAGATGCTCTACGTATATGTGTAGATATATTACGTATATGTGTGTAGATGCTCTACGTATGTGTGTAGATGCTCTACGTATGTGTGTAGATGCTCTACGTATGTGTGTAGATGCTCTACGTATGTATATGCCCTACGTATATGCCCTACGTATATGTGTAGATGTACGTATGTGTAGTAGATGCTGTACGTATGTGTGTAGATGCCCTACGTATGTGTGTAGATGCTCTACGTATGTGTGTAGATGCCCTACGTATGTGTGTAGTATGCCCTACGTATGTGTGTAGATGCCCTACGTATGTGTGTAGATGCTGTACGTATGTGTGTAGATGCTCTACGTATATGTGTAGATGCTATACGTATAGATGCCTACGTATATGCTACGTATGTGTGTAGATGCTCTACGTATATGTGTAGATGCTCTACGTATATGTGTAGATGCTCTACGTATGTATGTGTAGATGCTCTACGTATGTGTGTAGATGCTGTACGTATGTGTGTAGATGCTCTACGTATGTGTGTAGATGCTCTACGTATATGTGTAGATGCTCTACGTATATGTGTATGTGTGTATGCCCTACGTATGTGTGTAGATGTATGTGTAGTGTAGATGCTGTACGTATGTGTGTAGATGCTCTACGTATGTGTGTAGATGCTCTACGTATGTGTGTAGATGCTACGTATATGTGTAGATGCCCTACGTATGTACGTATGTGTGTAGATGCCCTACGTATGTGTGTAGATGCTCTACGTATGTGTGTAGTGTATATGTGTAGATGCCCTACGTATATGTGTAGATGCCTACGTATATGTGTAGATGCTCTACGTATGTGTGTAGATGCCCTACGTATATGTGTAGATGCTCTACGTATATGTGTGTAGATGCTCTACGTATGTGTGTAGATGCTCTACGTATATGTAGTGCTACGTATGTGTGTAGATGCTACGTATATGTGTGTAGATGCCCTACGTATATGTGTAGATGCTCTACGTATGTGTGTAGATGCCCTACGTATATGTGTAGATGCTCTACGTATATGTGTAGTATGCTGTAGATGCCCTATATATGTAGATGCCCTACGTATATGTGTAGATGCCCTACGTATATGTGTAGATGCTACGTATGTGTGTAGATGCCCTACGTATACGTGTGTGTGCTCTACTACGTATGTGTGTAGATCTCTCTACGTATGTGTGTAGATGCCCTACGTATGTGTGTAGATGCTCTACGTATATGTGTAGATGCTCTACGTATGTGTGTAGATGCTCTACGTATGTGTGTAGATGCCCTACGTATGTGTGTAGATGCCCTACGTATGTGTGTAGATGCTCTACGTATATGTGTAGATGCTCTACGTATGTGTGTAGATGCTCTACGTATGTGTGTAGATGCTGTAGATGTATATGTGTGTAGATGCTCTACGTATGTGTGTAGATGCCCTACGTATGTGTGTAGATGCCCTACGTATATGTACGTAGTGCTCTACGTATGTGTAGATGCTCTACGTATATGTGTAGATGCCCTACGTATGTGTGTAGATGTATGTGTACGTATGTGTGTGTAGATGCTCTACGTATGTGTAGTGTATGTGTGTAGATGTATACGTATGTGTGTAGATGCCCTACGTATACGTATGTGTAGATGCCCTACGTATGTGTGTAGATGCTCTACGTATGTGTGTAGATGCCCTACGTATATGTGTAGATGCCCTACGTATGTGTGTAGATGCCTACGTATATGTGTAGATGCTAGATGCTCGTATATGTGTGTAGATGCTCTACGTATGTGTGTAGATGCTATGCTCTATGTGTATATGCTCTACGTATATGTGTATATGTGTAGATGCCCTACGTATATGTGTAGATGCTCTACGTATGTGTGTAGATGCCCTACGTATGTGTGTAGATGCCCTACGTATATGTGTAGATGCCCTACGTATATGTGTAGATGCTCTACGTATGTGTGTAGATGCCCTACGTATGTGTGTATGTGTGTATGTATGCCCTACGATATGTGTGTAGATGCTGTACGTATAGATGCTCTACGTATGTGTATATGCTGTGTACGTATATGTGTAGATGCTCTACGTATGTGTGTAGATGCTCTACGTATGTGTGTAGATGCTCTACGTATATGTGTAGATGCTCTACGTATATGTGTAGATGCTCTACGTATATGTGTAGTAGATGCCCTACGTATGTGTAGATGCTCTACGTATATGTGTAGATGCTGTACGTGCTCTACGTATATGTGTAGATGCTCGCGTGTATGCTGCTACGTATATGTGTAGACCTGCTCGCGCTTACCCCGAGCCCTTGGCGAGACCAGAGCTGCGACTGTCTTGTGGGGAGGATTCTTCTTCTTCATTCCGCCACTTGGAAGTTTGGTCAGTAGCTGCATAAAATTGGTATTAATCCCGTTAAAACTCGTACAACAACGCGCGCGTAACAATGTAAAGTAGCTAGTTATAGGTTTGCTAACATGTGTATTTGTGTACGTTTTCTACGTTTGTGTTTATTACGTATTTTTTCTTGTTTTTTGTATATGTGTTAAGGAACTGACTGGCTGGGTAGATGACTTGTCAGTTGGATAGTTTTTGCCGGTACGTATAATTTGGTACTTGAACTACGTACATGTGTTGAATCATGCTGTTTTTGCTCGCCATTGTGTGTTTAGGCCGTACAAATGTGTTTAGTGTTCAAAGCGTATGTTGAGTTCACAGTATTCAGTATCCTAAATGTGTAGATGCACTACGTGATGCCTAAATGCGTGTATATGCGTAGATGCATATATTGTTGTTGCGATATATGTGCCTTAGTAGCTCTACGTATATGTGTATATATATTTGTTGTTGCGGTATATGTTTAGCCTCGCGGCCTATGTTTAGCCTCGCGGCCTATGTTTAGCCTTGCGGTATATGTTTAGCCTTGCGGCCTATGTTTAGCCTTGCGGCCTATGTTTAGCCTCGCGGCCATCGTCCTAGCTTAATTAGGTATTAAGAGACTCTGCGGAGAGCTGGATAACAGAGGGTTATTCCAGTTGCGCTTCTAGCTATGCTGATAGGGGCTTTGTAAAGCGTTCATACCCGTTTCTGTTTTTATTTTTGAGAGGAAGTGTCATTAATGTTTTCAAGGCTTTTTGACTTTTTGTACATTGTGGATTGTTATTTTGTGTAAATGCATTATGTTTGCCTGTAGTTCATCCGCCTTCTGTGAAGAAATGAGAATGGAAAGGACATGCCCTTTTTGGTGGTGAAATTTTATGTGTATATTTTGTAGAAGAATTTAAGTGTCCATTCTTGTATGGTGTGAAATTTTATGTGATATTTTCAGAAGAATTTAATGTGTATGTGTTTTCAGAAGAATGTGCTCTAATTGTGTAGAAGAAGTTATGTGTAGATGAATGTAATTATGTTTTGTATTTGAAAGGCTACAATTTTCTAAGTGTATGAAAGCCTTGTTGTTCCAGAAAAAGTGAAACCTTTTAGTTAATCCTTTTGATGAAATATTACCCCTAGACTGAGTCGTGTGAAAAGGATTGTAAAGAAAGTGTTGTTCAGCGTTTTGGGGTTCTTGTCAGAACCAAGTTTAAAGTGTGTAGGTTTTTACGTATCCCTGAAGAGGACTGTACGTATGTTTGTGTAGATGCTCTACACATAACTGTAGATGCTCTACGTGTTGTGTACCATGCTTTTTGTTTTGTGTTTTTGCCTACAGTCCTGAGTGTACCTGACCTGACCTGTTGTGCCTGTATGACCGCTACGTATGTGTGTAGATGCCCTACGTATGTGTGTAGATGCTGTATGTGTGTGTGTATGTACGTATGTGTGTGTGCTGTCCGTATGTGTGCTCGCGTCTGGCCCCGTACCGTACGTATGTGTGATGTGTCGTATGTGTGTCCTGCCTCGACCGTTCCTGTACTCGACCGTGTAGATGTTGAGGAGTCTGGGGGTGTCCTCTGCCGTCTCTCATTTTTTGTTTTGCTGCTGTAGCCTGCCCCAGAAGGGGCAGCAGTTTTTCTTCTTCTGACTTTAGTTTTCCTTATGCCCTATGTATATGTGTAGATGCCCTACGTATGTGTGTAGATGCTCTACGTATTCGTGTAGATGCTCTACGTATGTGTGTAGATGCCCTACGTATGTGTGTAGATGCTCTACGTATATGTGTAGATGCCCTACGTATGTGTGTAGATGCTCTACGTATGTGTGTAGATGCCCTACGTATATGTGTAGATGCTCTACGTATGTGTGTAGATGCTCTACGTATGTGTGTAGATGCTCTACGTATGTGTGTAGATGCTATACGTATGTGTGTATGTGTATGCTACGTATGTGTGTAGATGCTGTACGTATGTGTGTAGATGCTCTACGTATGTGTGTAGATGCTCTACGTATGTGTGTAGATGCCCTACGTATATGTGTAGATGCCCTACGTAGTATATGTGTACGTATATGTGTACGTATACTGTAGATGTATACGTATATGTGTATGCTCTACGTATATGTGTAGATGCTACTACGTATATGTGTAGATGCCCTACGTATGTGTGTAGATGCTCTACGTATGTGTGTAGATGCTCTACGTATGTGTGTAGATGCTCTACGTATGTGTGTAGATGCCCTACGTATGTGTGTAGATGCCCTACGTATATGTGTAGATGCTCTACGTATATGTGTAGATGCTCTACGTATGTGTAGATGCCCTACGTATATGTGTAGATGCCCTACGTATATGTGTAGATGCTGTATATGTGTGTATGCGTGTAGATGTACGTATGTGTGTAGATGCTCTACGTATATGTGTAGATGCCCTACGTATATGTGTAGATGCCCTACGTATATGTGTAGATGCTCTACGTATGTGTGTAGATGCTCTACGTATATGTGTAGATGCTCTACGTATGTGTGTAGATGCTCTACGTATATGTGTAGATGCTCTACGTATATGTGTAGATGCTCTACGTATAGATGCCGTATGTGTGTATGCCTACGTATATGTGTAGATGCTAGATGCTCTACGTATATGTGTAGATGCTCTACGTATATGTGTAGATGCTCTACGTATATGTGTAGATGCTCTACGTATGTGTGTAGATGCTCTACGTATATGTGTAGATGCCCTACGTATATGTGTAGATGCTCTACGTATGTGTGTATGCCCTACGTATGTGTGTAGATGCCCTACGTATATGTGTAGATGCTCTACGTATGTGTGTAGATGCTCTACGTATATGTGTAGATGCCCTACGTATGTGTGTAGATGCCCTACGTATATGTGTAGATGCCCTACGTATGTGTAGATGCTCTACGTATATGTGTAGATGCTGTACGTATATGTGTAGATGCTGCCTACGTATGTGTGTAGATGCTGTACGTATATGTGTAGATGCTCTACGTATATGTGTGCTCTACGTATGATGTACGTATGTGTGTAGATGCCCTACGTATATGTGTGTGATGCCCTACGTATATGTGTAGATGTGTACGTATGCCCTATATGTAGTGCTGTATGTATGTGTGTAGTATGTATGTGTGTAGATGCCCTACGTATATGTGTAGATGCTCTACGTATGTGTGTAGATGCCCTACGTATATGTGTAGATGCCCTACGTATATGTGTAGTATGTGTACGTATATGTGTAGATGCCCTACGTATGTGTGTAGATGTCCTACGTATGTGTGTAGATGCTCTACGTATGTGTGTAGATGCCCTACGTATGTGTGTAGATGCTCTACGTATATGTGTAGATGCTCTACGTATATGTGTAGATGCTCTACGTATGTGTAGATGCTCTACGTATATGTGTAGATGCTCTACGTATATGTGTAGATGCTGATACGTATATGTGTAGATGCTGACGTATATGTGTAGATGCTCTACGTATGTGTGTAGATGCTCTACGTATATGTGTAGATGCCCTACGTATATGTGTAGATGCTCTACGTATATGTGTAGATGCCCTACGTATGTGTGTAGATGCTCTACGTATATGTGTAGATGCCCTATGTGTGTAGATATACGTAGTATGCCCTACGTATGTGTGTGTATATACGTATATGTGTAGATGCTCTACGTATGTGTAGATGCTCTACGTATGTGTGTAGATGCTCTACGTATATGTGTAGATGCTCTACGTATATGTGTAGATGCCCTACGTATGTGTGTAGATGCCCTACGTATATGTGTAGATGCTCTACGTATGTGTGTAGATGCCCTACGTATATGTGTAGATGCTCTACGTATATGTGTACGTATGTGTGTAGATGCTATATGTATATGTGTATGCTGTATATGTGTAGATGCTACGTATATGTGTAGATGCTCTACGTATATGTGTAGATGCTGTACGTATATGTGTAGATGCCCTACGTATATGTGTAGATGCTATACGTATGTGTGTAGATGCTCTACGTATATGTGTAGATGCCTACGTATATGTGTGTAGATGCTCTACGTATGTGTGTAGATGCTCTACGTATATGTGTAGATGCTCTACGTATATGTGTAGATGCTCTACGTATGTGTGTAGATGCTCTACGTATATGTGTAGATGCCCTACGTATATGTGTAGATGCTCTACGTATATGTGTAGATGCTATACGTATGTACGTATGTAGTATACGTATGTGTGTGCCCTACGTATATGTGTAGATGCTCTACGTATGTGTGTAGATGCCTACGTATATGTGTAGATGCCCTACGTATATGTGTAGATGCCCTACGTATGTGTGTAGATGCTCTACGTATGTGTGTGTAGTATGTGTATGTGTACGTATATGTGTGTAGATGCTGTACGTATGTGTGTATGTATGCTATATGTATACGTATAGATGCTACTACGTATATGTGTAGATGCTGTACGTATGTGTGTAGATGCTCTACGTATGTGTGTAGATGCCCTACGTATATGTGTAGATGCTCTACGTATATGTGTAGATGCCCTACGTATATGTGTAGATGCCCTACGTATATGCTGTACGTATGTGTAGATGCCCTACGTATATGTGTAGATGCCCTACGTATATGTGTAGATGCCTACGTATGTGTGTAGATGCCCTACGTATATGTGTAGATGCTCTACGTATGTGTGTAGATGCCCTACGTATATGTGTACGTATGCCCTACGTATGTGTGTAGTGTACGTATGTGTGTGTATGTGCCTACGTATGTGTGTAGATGCTCTACGTATGTGTAGATGCCCTATGTGTAGATGCGTATACGTATATGTGTAGATGCTACGTACGTATGTGTGTAGATGCCTACGTATGTGTAGATGTAGATGTATGTATATGTGTGTAGATGCTCTACGTATATGTGTAGATGCTCTACGTATATGTGTAGATGCTCTACGTATATGTGTAGATGCTGTACGTATATGTGTAGATGCTGTACGTATGTGTGTAGATGTATATGTGTGTAGTGCTATGTATGTGTATGATGCCGTATGTATGTATGTGTGTATGCCCTACGTATGCTGTGTATGTATGTGTGTAGATGCCCTACGTATATGTGTAGATGCTCTACGTATATGTGTAGATGCCCTACGTATATGTGTAGATGCTCTACGTATATGTGTAGATGCTAGACGTATATGTGTAGATGCCCTACGTATGTGTGTAGATGCTCTACGTATACGTATATGCTCTACGTATATGTGTATGCCCTACGTGTATATGTGTATGTGATGATGCCCTACGTATGTGTGTAGATGATGCGTATATATATGTGTAGATGCCCTACGTATATGTGTAGATGCTCTACGTATGTGTGTAGATGCCCTACGTATATGTGTAGATGCTCTACGTATATGTGTAGATGCCCTACGTATATGTGTGTAGTATATGTATGTGTGTAGATGCCCTACGTATGTGTGTAGATGCCCTACTATATGTGTAGTGCTGTATATGTGTAGATGCCTACGTATGTGTGTAGATGCTCTACGTATATGTGTAGATGCTACGTATGTGTGTAGATGCTACTACGTATATGTGTAGATGCCCTACGTATGTGTGTAGATGCTCTACGTATGTGTGTAGATGCTACGTATATGTGTAGATGCTCTACTACGTGTGTAGATGCCCTACGTATGTGTGTAGATGCCCTACGTATATGTGTAGATGCTCTACGTATATGTGTAGATGCCTACGTATATGTGTAGATGCTCTACGTATATGTGTAGATGCTATGTACGTATATGTGTAGATGCTATACGTATATGTGTAGATGCTGTATATATGTATATGTGTGTAGATGTATACGTATGTGTGTAGTGTAGATGCCCTACGTATATGTGTAGATGCTCTACGTATATGTGTAGATGCCCTACGTATGTGTGTAGATGCCCTACGTATATGTGTAGATGCCCTACGTATGTGTAGATGCTCTACGTATGTGTGTAGATGCTCTACGTATATGTGTAGATGCTCTACGTATATGTGTAGATGCTCTACGTATGTGTGTAGATGCTCTACGTATGTGTGTAGATGCTCTACGTATATGTGTAGATGCTCTACGTATATGTGTAGATGCTCTACGTATATGTGTAGATGCTCTACGTATATGTGTAGATGCTCTACGTATATGTGTAGATGCTCTACGTATATGTGTAGATGCTCTACGTATTTGTGTAGATGCCCTACGTATGTGTGTGTAGATGCTCTACGTATATGTGTAGATGTGTATATGTGTAGATGCCCTACGTATATGTGTAGATGCCCTACGTATGTGTGTAGATGCTCTACGTATATGTGTAGATGCCCTACGTATGTGTGTAGATGCCCTACGTATGTGTAGTGTAGTACGTATATGTGTAGATGATGTACTACTACGTATATGTGTAGATGCCCTACGTATATGTGTAGATGCTCTACGTATGTGTGTAGATGCCCTACGTATGTGTGTAGATGCTCTACGTATATGTGTAGATGCCCTACGTATGTGTGTAGATGCCCTACGTATATGTATAGTGTGTACGTATGTGTGTAGATGCTCGTATATGTGTAGATGCTGCTACGTATATGTGTAGATGCTGTACGTATATGTGTAGATGCTATACGTATATGTGTAGATGCCTACGTATGTGTAGATGCCCTACGTATATGTGTGCTACGTATGTATATGTATATATGTATGCCCTACGTATGTGTGTAGATGCCCTACGTATATGTGTAGATGCTGCTCGTATGTATGTGTGTAGATGCTACGTATATACGTGTGTAGATGCTATACGTATATGTGTAGATGCTGTAGATGCTCTACGTATACGTATATGTGTAGATGCTGTACGTATATGTGTAGATGCTCTACGTATATGTGTAGATGCTGTATGTATACGTATGTGTGTAGATGCTCTACTACGTATGTGTGTAGATGCCCTACGTATATGTGTAGATGCCCTACGTATGTGTGTAGATGCCCTACGTATGTGTGTAGATGCTATAGATGTACGTATGTGTAGAGATGCCCTACGTATGTGTAGATGCCCTACGTATATGTGTATGCCCTACGTATGTGTGTAGATGCTCTACGTATGTGTGTAGATGCCCTACGTATATGTGTAGATGCTGCTGTATGTGTGTAGATGCCTACGTATATGTGTAGATGCTCTACGTATATGTGTAGATGCTCTACGTATGTGTGTAGATGCCCTACGTATATGTGTAGATGCCCTACGTATATGTGTAGATGCTATATGTGTAGATGTATATGTGTAGATGCTGTAGTAGATGCTACGTATATGTGTAGATGCTGCTACGTATATGTGTAGATGCCCTACGTATATGTGTAGATGCTAGACGTATGTGTGTAGATGCCCTACGTATATGTGTAGATGCTGTGTACGTATATATGTAGATGTGTATGATGCTACGTATATGTGTAGATGCTATACGTGTAGATGCTGTACGTATGTGTGTAGCTGCTCTACGTATATGTGTAGATGCCCTACGTATGTATGTGTGTAGATGCCCTACGTATATGTGTAGATGCCTACGTATATGTGTAGATGCTCTACGTATATGTGTAGTGTATGTGTGTATGCTACGTATATGTGTAGATGCTGTACGTATATGTGTAGATGCTCTACGTATGTGTGTAGATGCTCTACGTATATGTGTAGATGCTCTACGTATGTGTGTAGATGCTCTACGTATGTGTGTAGATGCTCTACGTATATGTGTAGATGCCCTACGTATATGTGTAGATGCCCTACGTATGTGTGTAGATGCTGCTACGTATGTGTGTAGATGCTCTACGTATGTGTGTAGATGCTATATGTAGATGCTATACGTATATGTGTAGATGTAGATGCGTATATGTGTAGATGCTGTACGTATATGTGTAGATGCCCTACGTATGTGTGTAGATGCTCTACGTATATGTGTAGATGCTCTACGTATGTATAGATGCTAGATACGTATATGTGTAGATGCTCTACGTACGTGTGTAGATGTATGCGTACGTATGTGTGTAGATGCTCTACGTATGTGTGTAGATGCTCTACGTATATGTGTAGATGCCCTACGTATATGTGTAGATGCTGCCGTATGTGTGTAGATGCCCTACGTATATGTGTAGATGTGTATGTATGTGTGTAGATGCCCTACGTATGTGTGTAGATGCCCTACGTATATGTGTAGATGCTCTACGTATGTGTGTAGATGCTGTACGTATGTGTGTAGATGCCCTACGTATATGTGTAGATGCTCTACGTATATGTGTAGATGCTTTACGTATGTGTGTAGATGCTCTACGTATATGTGTAGATGCTGTACGTATGTGTGTGTAGATGCCCTACGTATGTGTGTAGATGCTCTACGTATATGTGTAGATGCTAGACGTATATGTGTAGATGCTCTACGTATATGTGTAGATGCCCTACGTATGTATATGTGTATGTGTAGATGCCCTACGTATATGTGTAGATGCTGTATATGTATATGTGTACGTATATGTGTAGATGCTCTACGTATATGTGTAGTATGTGCTGTACTACTAGATGCTCTACGTATGTGTAGATGCCCTACGTATGTGTGTAGATGCTCTACGTATGTATGTGTGTGCTCTACGTATGTGTGTAGATGCCCTACGTATATGTGTAGATGCTCTACGTATATGTGTAGATGCTGTAGATGCTATACGTATGTGTAGATGCTGTACGTATGTGTGTAGATGCTATATGTATATGTGTAGATGCCCTACTATATGTGTAGATGCTCTACGTATATGTGTAGATGCTATACGTATATGTGTAGATGCTCTACGTATGTGTGTAGATGCACTACGTATATGTGTAGATGCTACGTATGTGTGTAGATGCTCTACGTATATGTGTAGATGCTCTACGTATATGTGTAGATGCTCTACGTATATGTGTAGATGCCCTACGTATATGTGTAGATGCTGTATGTGTAGATGTACGTATGTGTGTAGATGCTGCTACTACGTATGTGTGTACGTATATGTGTAGATGCTCTACGTATATGTGTAGATGCCCTACGTATATGTGTAGATGCTCTACGTATAGATGTGTGTATGTGTAGATGCCCTACGTATGTGTGTAGATGCTCTACGTATGTGTGTGTATGCCCTACGTATATGTGTAGATGCTCTACGTATGTGTGTAGATGCTCTACGTATGTGTAGTAGATGCTATACGTATGTGTGTAGATGCTATACGTATATGTGTAGATGCTCTACGTATATGTGTAGATGCTATACGTATATGTGTAGATGCTACGTATATGTGTAGATGCTCTACGTATGTGTGTAGATGCTACGTATATGTGTAGATGCTCTACGTATGTGTGTAGATGCTCTACGTATATGTGTAGATGCCCTACGTATATGTGTAGATGCTCTACGTATATGTGTAGATGCCCTACGTATGTGTGTAGATGCCCTACGTATGTGTGTAGATGCTCTACGTATATGTGTAGATGCTCTACGTATGTGTGTAGATGCTCTACGTATATGTGATGCTGTACGTATATGTAGTAGATGTATATACGTATATGTGTAGTATGCTGTGTGTATATGTAGTGTGATGCTCTACGTATGTGTGTATGTGTACGTATACGTATGCTGTGTATATGTGTAGATGCTCTACGTATATGTGTAGATGCCCTACGTATATATATGTGTATGTGCTCTACGTATATGTGTAGATGCTCTACGTATGTGTGTAGATGCTCTACGTATGTGTGTAGATGCCCTACGTATATGTGTAGATGCTCTACGTATGTGTGTAGATGCTCTACGTATATGTGTAGATGCTCTACGTATGTGTGTAGATGCTCTACGTATATGTGTAGATGCTCTACGTATGTGTGTAGATGCTCTACGTATGTGTGTAGATGCTACGTACGTATATGTGTAGTGTAGATGCCTACTACGTATGTGTAGATGCCCTACGTATGTGTGTAGATGCTACGTATATGTGTAGATGCCCTACGTATATGTGTAGATGCCCTACGTATATGTGTAGATGCTCTACGTATGTGTGTAGATGCTAGATACGTATATGTGTGTAGATGCTCTACGTATGTGTGTAGATGCCTACTACGTATATGTGTAGCCTACTATATATGTGTAGATGCCCTACGTATATGTAGAGATGCTCTACGTATATGTGTAGATGCTCTACGTATTGTGTAGATGCTCTACGTATGTGTGTAGATGCCCTACGTATATGTGTAGATGATGCCCTACGTATGTGTGTAGATGCTCTACGTATATGTGTAGATGCCCTACGTATGTGTGTAGATGCTCTACGTATATGTGTAGATGCTCTACGTATGTGTGTAGATGCTCTACGTATGTGTGTAGATGCTGTACGTATGTGTGTAGATGCTATACGTATGTGTGTAGATGCTGTACGTATGTGTGTAGATGCTACGTATATGTGTAGATGCCCTACGTATATGTGTAGATGCCCTACGTATGTGTGTAGATGTATACGTATGTGTGTAGATGCCCTACGTATATGTGTAGATGCTCTACGTATATGTGTAGATGCTAGATGCTACGTATATGTGTAGATGCTCTACGTATGTGTGTAGATGCTATACGTATATGTGTAGATGTATGATGTATGTATGTGTAGATGCTGCCGTATATGTGTAGATGCTACGTATATGTGTGTGTACGTATGTGATGCCCTACGTATGTGTAGATGCTGTATATGATGTGTGTAGATGCCCGTATATGTGTAGATGCTCTACGTATATGTGTAGTGTGTACGTATATATATGTGTAGATGCCCTACGTATGTGTGTAGATGCTCTACGTATGTGTGTAGATGCTATACGTATGTGTGTGCTACGTATGTGTGTAGATGCTACGTATACGTATGCTACGTATGTGTGTGCTACGTATATGTGTAGATGCTCTACGTATATGTGTAGATGCCCTACGTATATGTGTAGATGCTCTACGTATATGTGTAGATGCTCTACGTATGTGTGTAGATGCCCTACGTATGTGTGTGTAGATGCCCTACGTATGTGTGTAGATGCTCTACGTATATGTGTAGATGCTCTACTACGTATGTGTGTGCCCTACGCCCTACGTATGTGTGTAGATGCTAGACGTATATGTGTAGATGCCCTACGTATGTGTGTAGTATGCTGTACGTATATGTATAGATGCTCTACGTATGTGCTGTACGTATACGTATATGTGTAGATGCTGTAGATGTGTGTATATGTGTACGTATATGTGTGTAGATGCCCTACGTATGTGTGTAGATGCTCTACGTATGTGTGTAGATGCTCTACGTATGTGTGTAGATGCTCTACGTATGTGTGTAGATGCTGTATGTATGTGTGTAGATGCCCTACGTATATGTGTAGATGCCCTACGTATGTGTGTAGATGCCCTACGTATATGTGTGCTGCTACTACGTATGTGTGTGCCCTATGTATATGTGTAGATGCTCTACGTATATGTGTAGATGCTCTACGTATGTGTAGTAGATGTATGTGTATGCTATATGTGTGTAGATGCTCTACGTATGTGTGTAGATGCCGTACGTATGTGTATGCTGTGTATATGTGTAGATGCCCTACGTATATGTGTAGATGCTCTACGTATATGTGTAGATGCTCTACGTATGTGTGTAGATGCTGTACGTATATGTGTAGATGCCCTACGTATATGTGTAGATGCTCTACGTATGTGTGTAGATGCTCTACGTATGTGTGTAGATGCTCTACGTATATGTGTAGATGCCCTACGTATATGCTACGTATATGCTGTAGATGTAGATGCTCTACGTATATGTGTAGATGCTCTACGTATGTGTGTAGATGCTCTACGTATATGTGTAGATGCTCTACGTATATGTGTAGATGCCCTACGTATATGTGTAGATGCTCTACGTATGTGTGTAGATGCTCTACGTATATGTGTAGATGCTCTACGTATGTGTGTAGATGCTCTACGTATGTGTGTAGATGCTAGACGTATATGTGTAGATGCCTACGTATGTGTGTAGATGCCCTACGTATATGTGTAGATGTATATGTGTAGATGCCCTACGTATATGTGTAGATGCCCTACGTATATGTGTGTAGATGCTCTACGTATGTGTGTAGATGCTCTACGTATGTGTGTAGATGCTCTACGTATGTGTGTAGATGCTCTACGTATGTGTGTAGATGCTCTACGTATATGTGTAGATGCCCTACGTATATGTGTAGTGCCCTATGTGTAGATGTACGTATGTGTAGATGCCCTACGTATATGCTGTGTACGTATGTGTGTAGATACGTATGTGTGTAGATGCTGTACGTATATGTGTATGTATGTAGTGTGATACTACGTATGTGTGTAGTGTATGCTGCTCTACGTATGTGTGTAGATGCTCTACGTATATGTGTAGATGCCCTACGTATATGTGTAGATGCTGCTACGTATGTGTGTAGATGCTCTACGTATGTGTGTAGATGCTCTACGTATATGTGTAGATGCCCTACGTATATGTGTAGATGCTACGTATGTGTGTAGATGCCCTACGTATGTGTGTAGATGCTGCTACGTATGTGTGTAGATGCCCTACGTATATGTGTAGATGCTCTACGTATATGTGTAGATGCTACGTACGTATATGTGTAGATGCTCTACGTATATGTGTAGATGCTCTACGTATATGTGTAGATGCTACTACGTATGTGTGTAGATGCTGTACGTATGTGTGTAGATGCCCTACGTATATGTGTGTATGCTACGTATATGTGTAGATGCCCTACGTATGTGTGTGCCCTACGTATGTGTGTATATGTGTACGTATGTGTGTGTAGATGCCTACGTACGTGTAGATGTGTACGTATACGTGCTATACGTATAGATGCCCTACTACGTATGTGTAGATGTATATGTATATATATGTGTGTAGATGCCCTACGTATATGTGTAGATGCTCTACGTATGTGTGTAGATGCTATACGTATGTGTGTAGATGCCCTACGTATATGTGTAGATGCTCTACGTATGTGTGTAGATGCTCTACGTATGTGTGTAGATGCCCTACGTATATGTGTGTATAGATGCTCTACGTATGTGTGTAGATGCCCTACGTATATGTGTAGATGCCCTACGTATATGTGTAGATGCCTCTACGTATATGTGTAGATGCTCTACGTATGTGTGTAGATGCTCTACGTATATGTGTAGATGCTCTACGTATGTGTGTAGATGCCCTACGTATATAGTGTGTATAGATGCTACGTATATGTGTAGATGCTCTACGTATATGTGTAGATGCCCTACTATATGTGTAGATGCTCTACGTATGTGTGTAGATGCTCTACGTATATGTGTAGATGCTCTACGTATATGTGTAGATGCTCTACGTATATGTGTAGATGCTCTACGTATATGTGTAGATGCTCTACGTATATATAGATGCTCTACGTATGTGTGTAGATGCTCTACGTATGTGTGTAGATGCTCTACGTATGTGTGTAGATGCCCTACGTATGTGTATGCTGTACGTATGTGTGTAGATGCTCTACGTATATGTGTAGATGCCCTACGTATATGTGTAGATGCCCTACGTATATGTGTAGATGCCTACGTATATGTGTAGATGCCCTAGATGCGTATATGTATGTGTGTAGATGCCTACGTATATGTGTAGATGCCCTACGTATATGTGTAGATGTACGTATATGTGTAGATGCTGCTACGTATGTACGTATGTGTAGATGCTCTACGTATGTGTAGATGTATGTGTGTGTATGCCCTACGTATATGTGTAGATGCCCTACGTATGTGTGTAGATGCTATACGTATGTGTGTAGTGTGATGCCTACGTGTATATGTGTAGATGCTCTACGTATATGTGTAGATGCCCTACGTATATGTGTAGCTGCTGTACTATGTGTAGATGTGTGTGTAGATGCTATACGTATATGTGTATGTGTGTAGATGCCCTAGATGCCCTACGTATGTAGATGCCCTACGTATGTGTGTAGATGCCCTACGTATATGTGTAGATGCTCTACGTATGTGTGTAGATGCTCTACGTATGTGTGTAGATGCCCTACGTATATGTGTAGATGCTGCTACGTATGTGTGTAGATGCCCTACGTATGTGTGTAGATGCTCTACGTATGTGTGTAGATGCTCTACGTATATGTGTAGATGCCCTACGTATGTGTGTAGATGCCCTACGTATATGTGTAGATGCTGCTACGTATATGTGTAGATGCTCTACGTATATGTGTAGTGCTGTACGTATATGTGTGTAGATGCTCTACGTATGTGTGTAGATGCTCTACGTATATGTGTAGATGCCCTACGTATATGTGTGTAGATGCCTACGTATATGTAGATGCCCTAGATGCTCTACGTATGTATACGTATGTAGATGCTCTACGTATGTGTGTAGATAGATGCCTACGTATATGTGTAGATGCCCTACGTATATGTGTAGTAGATGCTATATGTAGATGCTGTATATGTGTAGATACGTATGGTGTAGATGCTCTACGTATGTGTGTAGATGCCCTACGTATGTGTGTAGATGCTCTACGTATGTGTGTAGATGCCCTACGTATGTGTGTAGATGTACGTATGTGTAGATGCTGTACGTATGTGTGTAGATGCTCTACGTATATGTGTAGATGCTCTACGTATGTGTGTAGATGCCCTACGTATGTGTGTAGATGCCCTACGTATGTGTGTAGATGCCCTACGTATGTGTGTAGATGCTCTACGTATATGTGTAGATGCTCTACGTATGTGTGTAGATGCTCTACGTATGTGTGTAGATGCCCTACGTATGTGTGTATATGTGTAGATACGTATGTGTGTGCCCTACGTATATGTGTAGATGCCCTACGTATATGTGTAGATGCTAGATATGTGTAGATGCTGTATGTGTATGTACGTATAGATGCTCTACGTATATGTGTAGATGCTGTGTATATGTATATAGCTACGTATGTACGTATATATGTGTGTAGATGCCCTACGTATGTGTATGATGTATATGTGTAGATGCTCTATGTATGTGTGTAGATGCTCTACGTATATGTGTAGATGCTCTACGTATATGTGTAGATGCCCTACGTATATGTGTAGATGCTCTACGTATGTGTGTAGATGCTCTACGTATGTGTGTAGATGCCCTACGTATGTGTGTAGATGCCCTACGTATGTGTGTAGATGCTCTACGTATGTGTGTAGATGCCCTACGTATGTGTGTAGATGCTCTACGTATGTGTAGAGGCTCTACGTATATGTGTAGATGCTCTACGTATGTGTGTAGATGCTCTACGTATGTGTGTAGATGCTCTACGTATATGTGTAGATGCTCTACGTATATGTGTAGATGCTCTACGTATATGTGTAGATGCTCTACGTATATGTGTAGATGCTCTACGTATGTGTAGATGCCCTATATGTGTGTATGTGCCCTACGTATATGTGTAGATGCTCTACGTATATGTGTAGATGCTCTACGTATATGTGTGTAGATGCTCTACGTATATGTGTAGATGCTCTACGTATGTGTGTAGATGCCCTACGTATGTGTGTAGATGCTCTACGTATGTATGTGTGTAGTATGCTGTAGATGCTCTACGTATATGTGTAGATGCCCTACGTATATGTGTAGATGCTCTACGTATATGTGTAGATGCTCTACGTATATGTGTAGATGCTCTACGTATATGTGTAGATGCTCTACGTATGTGTGTAGATGCCCTACGTATGTGTGTAGATGCCCTACGTATATGTGTAGATGCTCTACGTATATGTGTAGATGCTCTACGTATGTGTGTAGATGCTCTACGTATGTGTGTAGATGCTCTACGTATATGTGTAGATGCCCTACGTATATGTGTAGATGCTCTACGTATATGTGTAGATGCTGTACGTATATGTGTAGTGTATGCCCTACGTATATGTGTAGATGCTCTACGTATATGTGTAGATGCTGTACGTATGTGTGTAGATGCTGTACGTATGTGTGTAGATGCTCTACGTATGTGTGTAGATGCCCTACGTATATGTGTAGATGCTGATACGTATATGTGTAGATGCCCTACGTATATGTGTAGATGCTAGACGTATATGTGTAGATGCTCTACGTATGTGTGTAGATGCTCTACGTATGTGTGTAGATGCCCTACGTATGTGTGTAGATGCCCTACGTATATGTGTAGATGCCCTACGTATATGTGTAGATGCTCTACGTATATGTGTAGATGCCCTACGTATATGTGTAGATGCTCTACGTATATGTGTAGATGCCCTACGTATGCTCTACGTATGTGTGTAGATGCCTACGTATATGTGTAGATGCTCTACGTATATGTGTAGATGCTCTACGTATGTGTGTAGATGCTCTACGTATATGTGTAGATGCTCTACGTATATGTGTAGATGCCCTACGTATGTGTGTAGATGCTCTACGTATGTGTGTAGATGCCCTACGTATATGTGTAGATGCCCTACGTATATGTGTAGATGCCCTACGTATATGTGTAGATGCTCTACGTATATGTGTAGATGCTGTATGCGTATATGTGTAGATGATGCCTACGTATGTGTGTAGATGCCCTACGTATATGTGTAGATGCCCTACGTATGTGTGTAGATGCCCTACGTATATGTGTAGATGCCCTACGTATACGTATGTGTGTAGATGCTCTACGTATATGTGTAGATGCTCTACGTATATGTGTAGTAGATGCCCTACGTATGTGTGTAGATGCCCTACGTAGATGTGTATGTGTGTAGATGCCCTACGTATGTGTGTAGATGCTCTACGTATATGTGTGTAGATGCTCTACGTATATGTGTAGATGCCCTACGTATATGTGTAGATGCTCTACGTATGTGTGTAGATGCTCTACGTATGTGTGTAGATGCTCTACGTATGTGTGTAGATGCTCTACGTATGTGTGTAGATGCTCTACGTATGTGTGTAGATGCCCTACGTATATGTGTAGATGCTCTACGTATGTGTGTAGATGCCCTACGTATGTGTGTAGATGCTACGTATGCTGTAGATGCTCTACGTATGTGTGTAGATGCTCTACGTATGTGTAGATGCCCTACGTATATGTGTAGATGCCCTACGTATATGTGTAGATGCCTACTACGTATGTGTAGATGCTCTACGTATATGTGTAGATGCCCTACGTATGTGTGTAGATGCTCTACGTATATATGTGTAGATGCCTACGTATGTGTGTAGATGCCCTACGTATATGTGTAGATGCTCTACGTATATGTGTAGATGCCCTACGTATGTGTGTAGATGCCCTACGTATATGTGTAGATGCTCTACGTATATGTGTAGATGCTCTACGTATATGTGTAGATGCTCTACGTATATGTGTAGATGCTCTACGTATGTGTGTAGATGCCCTACGTATATGTGTAGATGCCCTACGTATATGTGTAGATGCCCTACGTATGTAGATGTACGTAGATGCCCTACGTATGTGTGTAGATGCCCTACGTATGTGTGTAGATGCCCTACGTATATGTGTAGATGCCCTATGTATGTGTGTAGATGCTCTACATATGTGTGTAGATGCCCTACGTATGTGTGTAGATGCTCTACGTATGTGTGTGGATGCTCTACGTATATGTGTAGATGCTCTACGTATGTGTGTAGATGACCTACGTATGTGTGTAGATGCTCTACGTATATGTGTAGATGCCCTACGTATATGTGTAGATGCCCTACGTATATGTGTAGATGCTCTACGTATATGTGTAGATGCTCTACATATGTGTGTTCCACCTGCTCGCGCTTACCCCGAGCCCTTGGCGAGACCAGAGCTGCGACTGTCTTGTGGGGAGGATTCTTCTTCTTCATTCCGCCACTTGGAAGTTTGGTCAGTAGCTGCATAAAATTGGTATTAATCCCGTTAAAACTCGTACAACAACGCGCGCGTAACAATGTAAAGTAGCTAGTTATAGGTTTGCTAACATGTGTATTTGTGTACGTTTTCTTTGGTTCATCTTCTTATTATTTTCTTGATTTTTGCATAAGGGGCTAAGGAACTGACTGGCTGGGTCATGACTTGTCAGTTGGATAGGTTTTTGCCGGTCGTAGAATTTGGTACTTGAACTCGGCACATGTTTTTGAATCAATGTTTTTGCTCGCCATTGTGTGTTTAGGCCGTACAAATCGTTTTTGGTTCAAAGCGTATTTGCCTCTGGCCGATCGACCGAAATTTATTAACTCACTGTAAATTGCGTTATCTCTTGGCCTGGGGAGGCATTGTGTATATACTATTATCATACTAACAAACATTTTTCCCCATCCTTTATTATTTTCCTCTATATTATTTTCTTGTTTCACGTTTAGGGATGTAACTAGGGCACCATGTGCGAGAAAAGTTCTAAGATAGAGGGAAGGGTGGGGGTGGGAGACATCACACATGAAACATGTACAGACAGTAGCTTCGAAACACTTTTCGATAGCTCGGGAGACTCAAACACGTTTATCGAGGTTGAGCCAAAGCTCCCTCTTCGTGATCAGATTATAGGGAGTCCCGTCCCCTCTAACACAAGCACCCCAACCACACCAACTAGAAAGAGAAATAGAGGGGACGAATCGAGTCCCTCTAGTCCCAGTCTGTCACCAGGAAGCAAAAAAACAAAAGAAGATTTGCGCATCATGGAAAAGGAAATCAGTCCTATCAATTCACAAACACAGTGTTCAGGCCCATCCCCCTCACGGGACGTAAACACAGGCCACACCAAAGAAGGGGAAAACACCATGGGCTCCCCCCCCCCCCCCCAATTGTCTCATCTAAAGACAACCCATACACCACGGACTCAATTTGGGGGTCCACTACCAATACAAACATAGACACACAACAACAAGAACAACAACAGAATCAGGCAGGGTCAAGGCCCATCCCGAAACCAAGACCTAGACGGGTGCGCGCGCACACACCCGCCCACTCGAGGGAAAACCCCAAAGAGCCGTTAAAACCGACCTTCTTGAAGTACCCGGTCATAGTCGAAGATCTGGGTACGGGTCCTGCTACCATCAAGGGCCTCGGCCCAGTGACCGGGATGCGCCTATGGCAGAACGCCATAGGCGACATCGCGAGTCAGAGATCCCTGGCCGGCAACAGATTGTTGATAGGCTGTACCTCCGCCGAACAGCAAAACAGACTCTCCAATCTGAAACAAATCTCAAAAATAAATATCAAATGCTTCATACCAACAGCTTCCACGGAGGGGGTCATCAGACCCATCCCTCTGGAAGAAAACATTCAGGACCTCTTGCCATTGATCAAGAATGCAAAACATATATTAAGACTAAATAACCGAGATGGGTCCAAATCTAAAGCAGTGAAAATAACATTCAATGAACCCATGCTCCCCACTCAAATTAAAATCTGCGCTCAAACCTTTGAAGTTTCCCCCTTTGTTGCTCCAGTTAGAAAATGTAGAAAGTGTGCCCGGTTCGGACACTCGGCCGAGCAGTGCCGTTCAAAAAAGGAGACTTGCGCCAGGTGTGCCGAACCGGGCCACTCAGCACAGTCATGCACGAACACCAACAAGTGTGTGAACTGTGGAGGTCCCCACTCGGCGGCATATGGCGGATGTCCGCAATACCAGCTCCGCCTCCGCGCAAACAGAATTCGCGCGGAAGTGTTCATCCCTTATGCAGAAGCAATACGCCGGGCCAAATTTGCCCAGGAAAGCGAAATTTTGAAAAAACAAAACCCCCCATCTTCTCCTCTTTCACCCACAGTAGATCCTCTGTGGCAACAGGAGGACAGACAAAAGCCAAGTTACTCAAACGCAGTCAAAAATCAAAACTTCAAACTACCAGCTCTAAACCAGATTCATACCCAACAACCTACAAACCAATCTCTTCATACCCCAACTAACATGATTGAGACACCACAAAACCCCCAAGAAAAACAGCACACAAAACCAAAAACAACCCCCAAACTCAAACCCAAGAGACACCGAATTCTAAGCTCACAGGAGAGGGTACTCCGGAAAAAAGCCGAGTCGGCCAAGGCCGCCCTCCGGGAACAAATGACTAGTAATAAGATTGAGGAATTAATTTCCAAACAAATGGCCAAATTTACAACTGGTATCATGACTCAAGTCACAACATATATGGATAAAATAATGACAAACTTCACAGACAAACTGACAAAACATATACAAATAGAAAACCAAACTAGCCAGTCACCCACCTCCCCCCCTTCAACACAAGATACCACTTTAACAGATAATATTCATTCTAACGTTAAATCAACCTCAAATCAAACATCGACAGAGGTCATGGTGACCCAGATTTTAACACAATTTGCTAAAGCAAGAACCACGCAAAAACCCAGCCTCTTGCTAGACGGTATTCTCTCCCTTTTCCCCCCCTCCAGCGGCCAGCCGTCGGTGGGCCCGAAATCCAATTTATTTAGATTGGCAGAGCTCGCCTGCGGCTTGGCGGGTGGGGAGGGGACCCGTCAAAAGAGGGGCGCCTCCCAGTCCTACAAGAGATAGTGGCGGCGGTCTACGCACTTCAAATTTAATTAAAATATTAATAACTTCACACTACAGTACTCCCCACCCGTAAGGTTACTGTCCAAACTAAACATTTTGCAATGGAACTGCCGTGCCATTAACAAAACAGGCGATCACCTAATTCATTATTTATCATCAAACTCCAACACATACCACTTCATTTGCTTACAATCATTAAATACTAATTATTCTAGACTGCCACGCATTCAAGGCTATCATTATCCCCCATCAGTAAGCAACACAACAAGTAAAATATATACAGCTACTTATATTCACTTAAGTATACAATATAATGACATTCAGTCTCCTCAAGACAACATAACAGGTATTAGGTATGCAAATACCATTCAAACAAAAATAAATGGGAAAACAACTAACATTCTAAATTTATATTACCCCAAGGGGTATGACGCTGTAGACCGTCTAAATTGGCTTTCCTCCCTTTCTGACACTGTTTCCTGGGTGGTGGTGGGCGACTTTAACGCTCACCATCCTACCTGGGAATCATTCGGTACTACACCCAGTGGTGGGGGGGGGGGGGTTACTTCTCCAACAAATTAACGATTCCCATCTCATTCTTTTAAATGATGGGTCCTCTACAAGATTTCCGGACTCTACCAAACATAAACCTACTGCTATTGACCTAACTCTTGTTAGTCCTGACTTAGTGGTAAACCACGAATGGTACCCACTATCTGACACCTTAATGTCAGATCATAAACCTATTTTGATAACTTTTAACATCCAAATTCCACCCTCGTCTCAACCACATCAACATAGATATAATTATGATAAAGCAAACTGGCCTTTATTCCAGTCTATTCTTTCTAAACAACATAATGACAACATTTTTGATCTGGACTTAGAGACTCATTATGAAAATATAAGAACTTCTATTTTAAACGCATGTGATCTTTCTATACCAGCTCTAACAATTCAAAATAATTCCCGTCCATCCGCCAAACCATGGTGGAATGAAACAGTTAAGGAAGCTGTACGAAAGAAAAAGAAAGCATGCAACTATTTTGATTGTCACCCCTCCCCACCTAACCACGTTTCTAAAATCGAAGCAGAGAAACTCTGTGACGATGCAATAAACTTAGCAAAAAGAGAATATTTCAATACAGACGAGATCCTCGATTATCGAGATCTCGGTAAAGCATGGAAAAAAATTAATTATATCAATAATAAAGGCAAGGTATGGGAGCCTCGAGTTATGAAAGACAATATAGTAACTACTAATAATTTACAAACGGCAGAAGTCCTCGCAGACACATTTGCAAAAGCCAGTCAAACCGAATATCTTTCCACCGACGAACAAAATAGACGTAATTCTACCCCAATAATTTCTAAATCTAATAATAATTCACACTATATAAATGCTCCCCTCAAATTGACCGAGCTTGCTGGGTCCCTTTCTCAAATTAGAAAAGTTAATAAAGCAACAGGAGTTGATCCAATCTCCTATAGAATATTAAAAAAACTGCCCCCTTCTTTTCACGAGATTCTATTAAAATTTTACGCTAGATGTTGGGAGGGGGGGGAGGTGCCTTGCGCATGGAAAGAGGCACAGGTGGTGGGGGTCCTGAAGCCCGGAAAACCGGCTAGGGACCCCAAAAGTTACCGCCCTATCTCCCTCACCCCACACATTGGCAAGCTATACGAGAGAATCGTAAAAAACAGATTAGAATATTTTCTGGAAAAAAATAATATAATCCCCACAATCCAGGCAGGCTTTCGGAAACATAGATCCTGCATGGAACAAGTAGTCAGACTTACCTCCCATGTCAGAAAAGCACTAGCAAGAAAAAGGAAAGTCTTTGCCACCTTTTTTTATATAAAAGGGGCATACGACTCCGTCTGGCATGGGAGGCTATTAGAAAAAATCAGCAAGCTCGGTATTGAGGGCAACACATATAATTTCATCTATACTTTTTTGAAAGATAGATCTTTTAGAGTCAGGGTGGGCCAGTCTCTCTCTGCTAACCATAAAATGGACATGGGAGTTCCCCAGGGCAGCATCATTGCCCCCATTTTGTTTAATATTATGCTACACGACATCTCACAAATAAAATTTGAAGGCTGCCGAATCTCAATGTATGCAGATGACATTGCGATCTGGTCTCTGCCTACTGCACGAGGAGTCAGATACACCCTCGATCCTGAAATAGGTGTTCACCAACATAACACAAATTTAGTAGTACATTATCTAAACTTCAACGGATTTACTATCTCACCGCAAAAATGCGAATTCATGGTTTTTTCATCTAGCCCAGTTAAAAAAGATAACTTTAAAATTAAAATCCAAAACCAAATAAAAAACCCTCCCTCTTATGTTAAGTTCCTGGGAGTTCATCTTTCGAGAGATCTCTCATGGACTTGTCACATTACTCATTTAGTTAATAAAGCTACAAAAGCTCTGAATCTGATAAAAGTATTGAGCAGACAAAAATGGGCACAGGACCCCAAATTTCTTATATATCTGGTCAGGACCCTGGTCCGTAGCCGTTTAACTTACGGCATGGAAACATTTTACAATCTAACTAAATCGAATTTAACTGCACTACAAACCATTGAATTAAAAGCATTAAAAACAGCCCTGGGCCTCCCGTCCTTTGCAATAAACTATTTAGTTTACAGAGACATAGACTGGCTCCCCATTCATCTCTTAATTAAATACAATTGTGCTACCTTTCTAACCAGACTATATAGCACAAAAAACTTCACAAAGGAACAATTTTTTACTCAATTTTCAGATCCGTACTTTGCAACTTCACAAAAATCTGTTAAAAAATTTATTAACATTTATGATTTTGTTGAAAAATTATTTGAGAATGCAGGAGTGTCAATTGATGACACTGTGTTTTATCCTAAACATATTGTGCCACAGTGGGATTGGGACCCACCAAACTATGACACCTCACTACATCATGAATTCAATAAAGAGGAACAAATTAACCTATTAACAGTAGCCGCTAAACAAAAAATCCATAATTTTCAACACCAACTCTGTATATATACAGATGGTTCAAAACTAAATGGAAATAAAATAGGATGTGCTTTTGTAATACCAGACTTAAAAATTTTCAAACAATTCCAATTAAATTCAAATATCTCCATTTTTTCAGCAGAGCTCTGGGCCATCTTAGAAGCCCTTTCATACATCAATTACCTACCAAACCCCCCCTTTCAAATTGCTATCTTCTCAGATTCACTTTCTTCTATTTTTGCCCTGCAAGGAGAAAGCCACAACCGTCTAGAAGTCAAAAACGAAATCAAAAAACTAATACATCATCTCCATTTAAAAGGTACAAAAATTACTTTAATATGGATCCCCTCCCACTGTGGCATTAGGGGAAACGATTTGGCAGACAGAGAGGCCAAGAAAGCCGCCTCCCACACATCTGGCGCCCCCGTTGATCTAGGCCTATCAATTGGAGAAATTAAGTCTCTCTTAATGGAGGGTGAGGGCGCTTGCTCTCTCCCCTCCACTGGTCACGTGACACAACCAGATCAACCAGGGGACCCTGACAGTAAGGCCGTGTCTCCGGTCACGACCCCTGTCAGGAGATCCAACTCCATCGACACTGTTCACAGTGCAAACAACATGCAAACAGACACTACTGATTTGGATTCACTGAACTCTAACAACAACAACAACCAAATCCCACAACCAGCTCACAAAAAACCACTAAACAGAACCTACCGAAACCAAACCCAACCCCAGCCCCCTCCCACCTTCGTGAAATACCCAGTGATCGTCCAGGACATGGGTACGGGCCCGGCCACCATTAGCGGCTTAGGGCCCCTCTCGCAAATGAAGCTCTGGTCCAACGCGATCGGTACCATCTTGAGCCAGAGACCCCTGGCAGGCAGTCGGTGGCTAATTGGATGCCATTCCACTGAACAACAAAACAAACTAGCCAAATTACAGTCAGTTTCACAAATACCAATCAAGTGCACCATTCCATCCGCAACCACCGAGGGGGTCATCAAGCCCATACCCCTCGGTGAAAACATTCAAGAGCTGTTGCCGTACATCCCTGATGCCAAATCAATCATGAGGCTCAAAAACAGGGACGGCACAGACTCCAAAGCTCTCAAGATCACCTTTGATAAGCCCATTCTTCCTAAAATCACAAACATATCCGTCACTGAGTACATCGTGTCCCCCTTTGTGGCCCCTGTCAGGAGGTGCAGGAAGTGCGCACGGCTTGGCCATAATATGGACCAGTGCCGTGCACCAAAGCACATCTGCACCAAGTGCGCCGGGCCCGGTCACGCAGCCAAAGACTGCGAGGCCGCTGTGGCCAAGTGCGTGAACTGCGGGGGCCCACACTCTGCAGCCTACAATGGCTGCCCACAATATCAGCTAAGATTACAAGCGAACAAAATTCGTGCAGAGGTCTTCATCACCTACGCTGAAGCGATCCGTAGGGCCAAATTGGCCCTAGAAGCAAACGGACAACACAAACAACTTCATCAAGCTCCCCCCTCCCCCCCCCCCCCCTGACGTAGACCCTTCGTGGCGACTACCCCCACAACAACAACAACAACAACCGACAATAAACACCTACGCACATGCCGTAACAAGGAAACCCCCCCAACAAAAAAACACCCCTGCCGTCTCACAAACCCAACCAACAGTGCAGAACAACACCCCCACCCCGAACCCCAACCAAATCCCCCCCCCCCCCCCCCCCCTCCCCCCCCCCCCCCTTGTCCCCACACCCCCTACAGCTCGTTTCTCAGTTCGCACCAGACTCTCCAGCACAATAACAAGATCACTCAGAAAGAAAGCAAACAGAGCAAAACTTCACGCCACCCAAGAAGCAAACAAAAACAACATTGAAGACCTCATAACAGAAAAAATCAACTTACAAACAGCTACCATGATGGACAAACTGACGACCCACATGGACAAATTATTTAAAACCCACACAAAACAGACCCCACCACCGACACCCTCAACCCCCCCCCCCCCCCCCCAATGCCCCATCTTCCTCACCCCCACTACACCACTAAGCTCTGACAAATCTACTGCCGAAATCTTTATGATAGAGGTATTAAAACACTTTGCCAGGGCCAGAACGACCAACAAACCGAAACTACTCTTGGAGGGACTAGTCTCCCTCCTACCACCTTCCTGCAACCCCACTACAATCAACACGGGACCCGACAGTAAACTTATGAGGCTAGCCGAACTGGCCTGTGGAATTCCCGGGCCAGTAGGCCACGAGGGGAAGGGCAGGATGTCTTCGCAGTCATCCCGCAAATCGCAGCATCAAAAACCATAAACCCCATTCTAAAAATAGCATCAGTATAGGAGTAACTCCCCTTTTTTATAGTAACCGGCGCAGTCCCAAAATTTAGTGCCTTGCAGTGGAACTGCCGTTCCATTGCAAGGACCATTGACCACTTATTACATTTCCTACAAACTAATAAAACTAAATACCACCTACTATGTTTACAGTCCCTTAATATAAAATTCTCCGACATTCCTAAAATATCAGGTTATCAATACCCCCCCAACGTTAGCAATGAAAACGGTAAGGTTTACACAGCAACTTATATCAGTACCAACCTTTTATTAAGCACATATAGTACATATCTATATTGTTAAAAACTCGGGACTTTACTGGTGTTGCACTGCCTCCGGGCATTGCAGCCAGTATTGTTCCCACCATCTTTGTATTTACAAATGTCCCATATGTGTCTATGACCGAGAGGACGTAAAACACCATTTTTCATTCATTCATATCAGTACCAACATTAAATACCATTCAGTCCCCTCCCCACTAGTTACCGATGACAACACAGTCTATTCCAATACTATTCAAACACAAGTCAATGGCACCACAACCAACTTCGTAAATATTTACTTTCCAAAAGGCTATAACGCCAATGCCACTTGTGACTGGCTATCCTCACTCCCCAATTCGGTCTCCTGGGTAGTGGTGGGAGACTTTAACGCTCACCACCCTGCCTGGGAGGCCTTCAACTCCAGGACCGATCCTGGAGGTATAAAACTTTTTAACGAAATAAATAACTGACTTAGTATTATTAAACGACGGCTCTTCCACTAGATTCCCAGATAGCTCCAAACAGAAACCCTCCGCTATTGATTTATCACTTGTTTCCCCTAACTTTGTAGTCAGTCACGAGTGGTATCCCTTTTCGGACACATTATTTTCTGACCACAAACCTATTTCCATCGAATTCAACGTCTCCCACGAAGAACCAATTAATACACAAAAACAACAACCCAAATACAATTTAGATAAAGCCAACTGGCACCTTTATAGATCCCTTTTGGATAAATTTAACGTAGATAATATTATAGACAGTAACTTAGAAACATACTACGATAACGTTAGAAATACAATATTACAAGCCTGCGAAAAATCAATTCCTGTCCTTCCCCCGTTTGACAACAACAAACCAAGGGCAAAGCCATGGTGGAACCCAACAGTCAAACAGGCAGTGCAGGCCAAAAAGAAGGCCTGCAACTATTTCGATCTGCACCCCCCCCCCCCCCAACCATACCCTAAAACTGGAAGCAGAATCCCACTGCGATGATTTAATTAACGAAGCCAAAAGAAATTATTTTAACTCTAACGAAGACATTATCGATTATAAAGACTTAAGCAAAGCTTGGAAAAAACTTAAACAGATTAATTCGAAGAAAACTGTATGGGAGCCCAGAGTCCTTAAAAACAACAAACTCACTACAAATAACTTAGATACGGCTAACACCCTGGCAGAAACATTCGCCCAAGCAAGCCAAACTAAATATTTACCTACAAAAGAAAAAATTAAGCGTCAAAGCGACCCCCATCATACAAAATCACATGATAATTCTCATTACATTAATGCCCCTCTGAAAATTACCGAGGTTGCTGCATCCATCAATGCAATCAAAAAAATCAGTAAAGCTACAGGAGATGACCCTATCTCCTACAAATTAATAAAATAACTCCCACAATCCTTTCACAAAATTTTACATGATTTCTACTCCAAGTGTTGGGAAGGGGGTTCCGTCCCCCATGCTTGGAGGGAGGCACAAGTAATTGGGATCCGAAAGCCAGGAAAACCGGCCAGGGATCCCAAAAGCTACCGCCCTATCTCCCTCACCCCACACTTGGGCAAAATTTACGAGCGTATCGTAAAATATAGACTAGAATACTTTTTGGATAAAAACAATATTATTCCCAAATTTCAAGCAGGGTTCCGTGCACATAGAAACTGCATGGAACAAGTAGTAGGACTCACCTCCCATGTCAGACGCTCCTTCGCCCGCCGCAGAAAAGTCCTGGCCACCTTTTTTGACATAAAAGGGGCCTACGACTCAGTCTGGCATGGGAGACTCCTTGATAAACTCAGCAACCTCGGTATAGAGGGTAATACATTCAACTTCATACTGTCCTTCTTACATAACCGTAGCATGAGAGTGAAGGTGGGCCAGTCTGTGTCGATGTCCCATCAACTTGACATGGGAGTGCCCCAGGGCAGTGTTATAGCCCCCATACTTTTCAACATTATGGTCCATGATATCTATAAATTAAAACTGCAAAACTGTAAGATATCTATGTACGCCGATGACATCGCGATCTGGTCTATTAAAACACCCCCAGGCAAACAACACAGCTTAAATTCTGCCCTACAAATCCACCAATCCAACACTAATCAAATAACGGAATACCTACACAGTAACGGGTTCACAGTTGCCCCCCAAAAATGCGAGTTTATGGTTTTCTCCACAACAAAAGTTCAACCCACCTCAATTAAAATAGACAACGTCACTAAGTTAGCAGTAACATCGGTCAAATTTCTTGGCGTGATTCTAAATTATAACTTATCTTGGAATAACCATATTAACCACTTAACCCAAAAAGCTCATCAAGCACTCAATTTCATCAAAGTCATTTCGAGACAACCATGGGCTAAAGATCCCAAATTTCTAACTCACCTAGTACGTACATTAGTACGTAGTAGACTAACTTATGGCATGGAAGCCTTTTACTCCCTGTCCACACAAAACTTAATAACTCTCCAACGTTTCGAAACTAAAGCCCTAAGGACTGCCCTGGGCCTCCCTAGTTATGCAATAACACTCTTGATATACAGAGACATAGACTGGACCCCACTGACACACCTAATCAAACTTAACTGCGCATCACTTTTAGTCCGCCTGTATGCAACAAACCATTTTTCCGAAGACGAATTTCTTACATCCTTTTCCGAACCATATCACACCTTTTCAAAAAAATACGCAAAATTTAAAAACATCTACGATTACACCCAAGACTTACTAAATAAAATACCCCTTAATAATATCGCAGCCTTCCCCCAGCACAGACCCCCACAGTGGGATTGGGATCCTCCAGACATAGATATTAGTCTCCACCATCTTTACAATAAGGAAAACGACATAAATTATCTTACAGTAGCAGCAAAAGAAAAAATACACAACTTACAACACTATCTCTCCATATATACCGACGGTTCACTCTTAAATCCAAATCAAATAGGGTGCGCCTTCTATATCCCCAGTTTGAAAATCTACAAGTCCTTTCAACTTAATAGTAATATCTCCATTTTTTCCGCCGAACTTTGGGCCATTCTCGAAGCACTGGTTTTTATTAACGACCTACCAAACTCCCCATTTCAAATCGTTATATTCTCAGACTCCCTCTCCTCAATAAAAGCACTAATTGGTCAAAACCACAACCGCGCTGAAATTAAATACGAAATTAGAAAATTAATACATCAACTACATCTTAGAGGCACTCAAGTCCTTTTAGTATGGATCCCATCTCACTGTGGGCTGGTCGGGAACGAGCTGGCCGACAGAGATGCAAAGTCGGCCGCCTCGGGTCTCTCCGGCAACACAGTCTCTATAAAACTGTCAGTGGGTGAGGCCAAAACCTTAATAAAAAAATCCATACACCAGGAGTGGGTGAAAGAACTGGAACAATATGCCAAAGCCCACTCCTGGGATCCTAAAATTGTTAAAGGGGGACTGTTCCTTCCCATCCCTTCCAAAAAACAATCTTTAATTTTTCGATTACGAACAGGGTCCACTAACTGCAAATATAAAAATCTGCCCTGTGAATGTAATAACATCTTGGACCTTGAACATCTATTTACCCCCTGTACCCAAATTCAAAACCAATTCTCAACATTTCTGGAAAAAATTATAGCGTTAAATATCCCCTTCACTCAAAAATCTATTCTCACTTACGGCCCACAGGGATGGTCCCCCCTCATGATGTTTGCAGAGGCCATAATGAGTTCCTCATTTGGCTACAATTTTTAACAGCATTTAACTAAAATCTGAAACACAAATCTTTTTCATCCGTGAGGGAGGGGTCCCCCCGGACAGCGGTCCGCGCACCTGCCCACACTCCACCGCCCTGCTGCCCCCCCCCCCCACCTGATTTTAATACGCAGCACGCTATTCCACTAGTGCTGGCTCTATTGAGCATCCCTTCTTTTTACTCCCTTCCCCCCGGTGGACGGGTGGGGTCCCTCCGCAGCCGTGCAGGACCCCCGCATACGGCGCCTTCCCTCTGTCTGGGGCGGGGAGGAGGGGTCCCTCTCCCTCCCTCCCCCCGCCCCAGTCATGGGAGAATCGTTAACCTCCCTCACCAACCTATCCCACTCTAAACTTGGACTTGGACTCCCATACTATGTCAAATATAAAACAATATAAACAGGCCCATCTGCACGACATCGAGGGCGGGGGGGATTTTGTGGCCCCCCCCCCCCCCCCCCGGGACTCTGCATTTGGGTTCTGTTATAAACTAATTTCAATCTGCCTTACTGCCTAAATAACAACATACTGCACAGCACCGCATAGGGAATTCCCATGCATTTCATTGGCCTTGGCAAATCCAATAGAGAAATCCCAGCTGTGTGGTAAAGACCTCTGTAACTAGCGTATATTCGCATATTTTTAAACACAAACTTAGTTTCCATCATCCTCTTCACCATACATAATCCAATCCCTTCTACACTCAGCCATCTTCCACGGCTGCCGACTGCCGGCCAGGTCTCCATGAAAACAAACATTTTTTATCACAGCACAAGTTTTAACATTGAAAATATTTTATCCAATACCCCTGACCCCCCAAAGAACTCACCCCAAAGACTACAAATTTTATATCCCAATCAACATTTTATTTCATCAACCTACCCGTCCCACCATACATTTTAACTAAGCCTATAGATTGACTGGGTGGCCTCCCCTTCCAGCTGCGAACTTATCGCAAAATACAGAGGTAACATAGAAAGAATGAAAGTATGAATGAATAAATCAGTAATTAGGCATTTTGCCCCACCTCACGTTCCGGGAACCTTTTTCTTTCTTTTATTTTCACCCTTCCTTTCGTAGAGCTGATCTCCCCCTTGTTGGGGTGGGCCTGTGGGGGGTGCTGACGCAGGGATGGCCTGCGTATCGCTCCCCTCGCTTGTCTCGCCCCCTCATTGAGTGCTGAGACCCTCCGATCCCCCCCCCCCCCCCCCTATTCTTTCGTTGTTCCCGGAACACAATGTAAATAATAAACTCAAAATATAACTTTACCTTTTTTTAATAAAATGAATAACTATCCACGATGTAAATACCTTCCCCTGCTCTACTCCCCAGGGAAGTCCCAGGGGAGAGAGTTCTCTCCCCAGGTTGGATAATTTTAAACTTTTATAAAATAGGGCCTTTGCCCCGTGATCTATTTTATAGTTCACAAATTTTTGTAAATAGACTAAATAAACACCTGTAAATACAAGTCTTTTAACATAAATAAAGGACAGTTTTGTCTTTTAATAATAAAATAAAGCTTTTGGAGTTTTTAAACCCCGTAGCCCTGAATTTTAAACTTTATCGGTTGTTTCGGTCGACCCAGACAAGACTTTTGAATTTTATATAACACCTTACTATTTTACAATTCATTTAACACGAACTTCGGTTCCAAAATTATTTTAAGCCCGAACTTCGGTTCACAATCATCTCAAATGATTATTTTAAACTTGATAGCTAAGAGAATTCCCCCCCACCACTATATGTTCGTCCACGTCCTGTCCTCATGTGTCCTGTGATGTTTTATCTTTATTTACCCATACCCAACTAATACACATGTCCCATATGTGCCTTCCCGGGTCGAGAGGACGTAAAACACCAAAATTACTACTACTACGCCATTTTTATTTCCTTTTTAGCATCACCACCACTCACTGTCTAGCCGCCGAACAGAACGGTCGCAGCTCAGCCACGAGAGAAAAAAGAAAGGAAGGAAATCAAGCCACGCTTCACGCCAAGCACGAAATAGGGTGAGCAGCTACCACTGCCTCGCCCCACCACTACGCCACGCTTCAAGCCGAGCAAAAAAGAAAGGGGAGAGCAGCTACCACTAGGCTTAGGCCTTTCTGCTTCTTCCCGTTCACTTCAACTGGAGGCCAACCCAACACGAAGAAAGAGAGAGCTACGCTATCAATATCTACGCCACTACGCCTCTACGCCTCTACGCTACCCACGAGGCGCCCCCCTGAGGGCCTTTTCCTCCTGCCGTTTTTTCTAAACAAAGTCAGTATTCAAAAACTCGAGTCAGACTTGAGTCCCAAATTAACTTTTGGGCCTATCTTTCATAACTGCTACTAGTTCTAGTTACGTTCTCTCTTTCCGGGTTGGCACCCTTTATACCCCCTTTGTGTATATTTTTTCTAACCAACTTTTTACCTCAAACCCTTATGATTTTTCCCATGTCTTTTGTTTATTGATTATATAGTTACGAAAGTGTGAAACTGTGATCGAACAAAAACAATGAGCTCAAAACAGAACACAGGAGGGGGGGATGACCCCCCCGACCCCCAAACAGTCAGGGAGTCACCTCAGTCTCCCAGTCCCAGTGACAACACAGAGAAAGAAATTTACGTTGACGAAACAGTCATAGATATGTATTCCCCCACGGAGCCCTCCACAGAGGAGGTGTTCACTCTCACTTCATCAACGAGAAAAAGACTTAGGAGAGTGGGCTCAGACACTAGCCCCTCCAAACTCCCCCAAAAAACCAAAGAAGTGTTCGCGGCCATGGAGGGTGAGGATGAGGGCGTTCGCCCCCCCCCCCCCCCCCCCCCCCTGGCCCTGAACAACAAAAACAATCAACTCAAGAAAGAGACCAAGACAGTGAGGCCGTGTCACTTATCACGACCCCTGTCAGACGCTCAAATAGCGCAGACACCATCATTAGCGCAGACAACAACTCACAAACAAACAGCGCAGTACCCCCCACTAGGGACAACCCACAAAACCAACAACCCCCAAACAAAAACAAAAACAAACCCTTCAGAAACCCAAACCTGCTACAACCCCCACCAACTTTCGTTAAATACCCTGTGATTGTCCAAGATCTAGGCACAGGCCCCGCTACTATCAACGGATTGGGCCCACTCTCACAAATGAAGCTATGGTCCAACTCCATTGGAGTCATTCTTAGCCAAAGACCCCTTGTTGGCAGTCGGTGGCTGATTGGATGCCAATCAGCAGAGCAACAAAACCGCCTAGCAAACATGCACGAAGTATCTAAAATACCCATCAAATGCACAATACCATCAGCTACCACCGAGGGGGTGATAAAACCGATACCCCTCGGTGAAAATATACAAGACCTGCTCCCCTACATCAAAGATGCCAAGTCCATCATGCGGTTGAAAAACCGTGATGGCTCAGAATCCAAAGCTCTAAAAATAACTTTCGATAAACCCATCCTGCCCAAGATCATTCAAATTTCAATCACTGAGTTTATCGTTCACCCCTTCGTGGCCCCCGTCAGACGATGCCGAAAGTGTGCACGGCTTGGGCACAACATCGACCAATGCCGTGCACCCAAACACATATGCACAAAGTGCGCCGGGCCCGGCCACGCAGCCAAAGACTGCGTGGCCCACACGGCCAAATGTGTAAACTGCGGGGGCCCCCATTCGGCAGCCTACAATGGCTGCCCACAGTTTCAGATAAGACTAAAAGCCAACAAAATTAGGGCCGAGGTCTTCATAACATATGCGGAAGCCATACGCAGGGCCAAAGTGGCCCTCGAAGCTGAAAACCAACATAAACAACTTCATCAAACCCCCCCCTCCCCCCCACCCGAAGTAGATCCCTCATGGCGTCTCCCCCCCCCCAAACAACAACAACAACAGCCCACGATCACATACGCCCATGTCACTGCAAGACAAACAGCACAACGAGCAAACATCTCAACCCACTCACACACACAACAAGCCACACCTGACATCAACCCTACACCAAATCCCAACCAAACCCCTCTTCCCCCCCCCCCCCCCCCCCCCCCCCCCCCCCCTGGCCCAAAATCACCCACTGTCCGCTTCCCAGTCCGTTCTAGATTATCTAGTGCGGTCACCAGGAAATTACGCAAGAAAGCCAATCAAGCTAAACAACAAGCTACCCAACAAGCCAATCACGACAGAATCGATGACATCATCACACAAAAAATCCAACAACAAACTGCCACTATGATGAATAAGATCACTACGCACATGGACGAACTTTTCAAGTCCTACAAAAACCAAACAGCGACCATTCCACCCCCCACGCCCTCAGTACCCCCCCCCCCCCCCCCCCCAACACCCAATCTTCCCCACCCCCACCTCCAAACCAACCAACGACAAATCTACCGCAGAGGTCTTTATGACCGAAATACTTAAACAGTTCGCCAGGGCCAGAGCCACAAACAAACCAAAACTTCTCTTGGAGGGACTAGTTTCCCTCCTTCCATCTTCCTGCGACCCTACAAACATCGTTATGGGTCCCGGCAGTAGCCTTATGCAACTTGCCGAGCTAGCTTGCGGAATTCCGGGGGCTAGCAGTCTAGAGGTTAAGGGTAGGGTGTCGTCACAGTCATCCCGGAAATCCCAATTAAATAAAATCTAACCCCAAACTCTAAATATAGTATCAGTATCGTAATAACCTCCCTTTTCTTAACTTATTATGGCAGGTCCAAAATTTAATATCTTGCAGTGGAACTGTCGTTCCATTGCAAGAACAATAGACCATCTATTACACTTTCTACACACTAATAAGATTAAATATCACATTCTATGCTTACAATCATTAAATAAGAATTTTTCTGATCTTCCGAAAATACATGGCTACCAATACCCCCCTAGTGTCAGCAACGAAAATGATAAGGTCTACACAGCAACATACGTAAGTCAACATACTAAATATCTTCCAATTACATCACCAATTGCCACTAATAATGACACCATCTATTCTAACACTATACAAGTTACAATCAACGGCACCACAACAAATTTATTAAATATCTACTTTCCTAAGGGCTACCAATCTAATACCACTCGTGACTGGATGTCCTCCCTTTCTAATTCCGCCTCCTGGGTAGTGGCGGGGGATTTATCTTCCAATTACATCACCAATTGCCACTAATAATGACACCATCTATTCTAACCAAGTTACCCTGCCTATTAAGGCTACTTCTGGATGTCCTCCCTTTCTCCCGACTCCTGGGTAGTATTTAACCACCCTTGGGATTTAATTCCTACTCCGACTCAGTAGGTAACCAATTATTTAACGAGATTATACACTCAGACCTAATACTTAATGATGGCTCAGCCACAAGATTTCCTGACAGTCCCAAACACAAACCAACCGCTATTGATTTAACTTTAGTCTCCCCCAACCTTATAGCTAGTCACGAGTGGTATCCCTTTTCCGACACACTATTCTCTGACCACAAACCTATCTCAATTGAATTTAACGTCCCACATGAAGAAATCAATAGAACAGAAAAACAAACACCAAGATACAACTTCGATAAGGCCAACTGGCATCTTTTCCGATCATTTTTACACAAATATAATATTGATAATTTGATACACACTGACTTAGAAACTTACTATAGTAATATTAGAAAAAACATATTGCAGACCTGTGACAAAGCTGTGCCTGCACTCCCCTCTCCCCCCCACTGACGGAGTGTCACACGCACAACAAGAAGAGCATGCAGTTGACATAGAAATAACATCACCAGTAAGACAGTCCAACAGCATCGACTCCTTGTTGAGTGATGCTGGCAACAAACAGAATAACACAGCCCCTGACGTCGAGACAGATATCTACATGTCCGACGAAAACTCACAACAACAACAACAACAACAACAACTTCCCAAAAAACAACCCCCACGTTTCTTTCGTACAAACACCCAACCACAGCCACCCCCCACATTCGTTAAACACCCCGTGATTGTTCAGGACTTGGGCACAGGCCCCGCTACCATCAGCGGCCTGGGGCCCCTGTCCCAAATGAAACTCTGGACGAACTCTATAGGAACAATCCTCAGCCAAAGACCCTTGGCTGGCGGCCGGTGGCTCATAGGCTGCCAGACACTAGAGCAACAAACACGCCTCTCCAAAATGTCCGAAGTGTCCAAAATCCCAATTAAATGCATCATCCCATCCACTGCCACTGAGGGGGTAATAAAACCCATACCCCTCAGCGAAAACGTACAGGATCTTCTCCCCTACATTGCTGACGCTAAGGCCATCATGCGCCTCAGGAACAGAGACGGTTCTTCATCCAAAGCCGTCAAGATCACTTTCAATAAACCTATCCTCCCCAAGTTCACAAACATTTCCATCACCGAATTCGTAGTTCACCCTTTTGTGGCCCCCGTACGTAGGTGCAGAAAGTGTGCACGGCTGGGCCACAATCAAGATCAATGCCGTGCACCTAAACAAATATGTACAAAGTGTGCCGGGCCCGGCCACGCAGCCAAGGACTGCGTGGCTCACACGGCCAAGTGTATAAACTGCGGGGGCCCACACTCGGCAGCCTACAATGGCTGCCCCCAATTCCAACTTAGACTTAAGGCTAACAAAATTAGGGCCGAGGTCTTCATTACGTACGCAGAAGCCATACGCAGGGCCAAATTGGCCCTGACAGCAGAAGATGAACAGAAACAACAAAACCGTGCCCCCCCCTCCCCCCCCCCTGAAGTAGACCCCTCGTGGCGAATGCCCCCTCAACAACAACAACAACAAGTGCCCATAAACACCTACGCCTCTGCTGTGTCAAGAAGATCGACACAGCAAGCAAAGACCCCTGCACTCACAACACAACCACCCACACCCAACAACATCCCCACCCCGTTCCCCAACCAAGCCCCTCCCCCCCCCCTCACCCCCGCCTCACTGCCCCCCACAGTTCGCCTTTCAACAAGAACAAGGCTCTCAAGTACAATCACAAGAAACCTACGTAACAAGGCAACTAAAGCAAAACAACAAGCCGCGCAACAAAACACCCAAACACGCATTAATGACCTCATAACCGAAAAAATCAACAAACAGACAGCAACAATGATGGACAAACTCACTACACATATGGATAAATTATTTAAATTACACACAAATCTGACTACCACCACTCCACCCCCCAAGTCTCCAGCACCCCCTCCCCCCCCCCCCCCCTCCCCCCCAGTGTCCTCTCCTTCCCACCCCCTCTACCCAACAAAACAACGGGAAATCCCCTGCAGAGGTCTTCATGACTGAAGTCCTCAAGCATTTTGCCAGGGCCAGAGTCACTAATAAACCAAAAATTCTGTTGGAGGGACTAGCTTCCCTCCTGCCCCCCACCTGTGACCCCTCAACTATCCAAATGGGTCCAGGAAGCAGCCTCATGAGACTTGCAGAGCTGGCCTGCGGAAGTCCGGGCTCTAGCAGCCAGGAGGGCAAGGGTAGGATGTCGTCACAGTCCTCCCGGAAGGCCCAACAACAAAAAATATAACCCCACCATTCTATTAATAGTATCATTATAGTAGTAACCTCCCTTTTAAGCACTAAAATCGCAGCACCAAATTTTAGTATCTTGCAGTGGAACTGTCGTTCCATTGCAAGAACCATTGACCATTTAATACACTTTTTAGAAACTAATAAGACCAAATATCAAATTTTATGTTTACAGTCCCTAAGTACAAAATTTTCCGAACTTCCCAAAATTTTCGGCTACCAATATCCCCCTAATGTTAGTAACGAAAATGGTAGGGTGTATACCGCAACTTATATAAGTCAACACACTAAATACCTTTCAATTACATCACCAATAGTCACCGACAACAACACAATTTATTCTAACACTATTCAACTGACCGTCAATGGCACCACAACAAATCTAGTCAACCTCTATTTTCCAAAAGGCTACAACGCCAATGCCACTCGTGACTGGCTAGCTTCACTCTCTAACTCTGTCTCCTGGGTAGTGGTGGGGGACTTTAACGCCCACCACCCTGCCTGGGAGGCCTTTAACTCTGGCCCCGATTCTGGAGGTATCAAACTTTTCCACGATATTATTAATTCCGATCTTGTACTTCTAAATGATGGCTCAGCCACTAGATTTCCAGATAGTCCTAAGCACAAACCGACCGCCATTGATTTATCTCTCGTCTCCCCTAACTTCGTAGTGAGTCACGAGTGGTATCCCTTTTCTGATACACTTTTTTCCGATCACAAACCAATCTCAATCGAATTCAACGTACCACACGAACAAACCAACAGAACAGAAAAACAACAACGTAAATACAACTTTGATAAGGCTAACTGGCACTTATTCCGCTCACTCCTAAACAAACATAACATCGAAAATACCGAACACGAACAGATAGAACCATACGTACGAGCGTGAAACCACCTGACAGAGCAGAAAAGAAAGCGACAAAGCGAGAAAAGCACAAGGAGCTCAGCCCCAACACAGACGAAACGAAGGAAAGGGAAGCGAAGAAAAAAGAAGGGGAGAGATTTTGTCTCCGTTAATTAATCAACTAGCTCGCCCCCCCACCACTCAGCAGAAGATCACCGCCACATCCTCAAGCCCTGCCGACATCTTCGAAGAAGTTAAGTGCCCGACACGAGCACTGGCCGTTTCGAACTTCGAAATTTTATTAACCAAATTTAAAGTAAATGCGTGATCTCTCGGGCCTGGGGCGGCAACATTGTGTATAGTAGTTGTATTCTAACCACCATTTTCCCCATCTATTATTTCCTATTTAACCATTTTCTGTTTCTCGTTTACGATATGATTTAGGCACCAGAGCGAGAGTAAGTTAGAGATAGACGGGAAGAAGGGGGGATGAAAACACGATAGAAAGTCCTGACGTGAGCACCTACACTATGTTCGATAGCTCGTCGGATTCCCAAACATTCATTGAGGTTGAGGTAGAGCCTAGTCTCCCTCCCTCAGTACTCAAAGTGATTAGTCCCACACCATCAAACACGAGTACTCCAAGTACCCCCACAAGAAAAAGGAATAGAAGGGCCGAATCAAGTCCCTCGAGCCCACGCCTGTCTCCAGGCACAAAAAAAACAAAGGAAGATCTCCACATAATGGAAAAAGAAATTAGTCCCATTAATACTCAGGACGAACAAGTACAGAACATATCCATTCAACAAGAGTCAAACATGGGGGAAATCATCATGGGCACCCCCCCTCACACCACATACCCCAAAAACAACACACAAACAGAAGTACAGTCAATCTGGGGCAACATCCCCATCACAGACACAAATGCACAACAACAAGATCAACAACAAGACTCCTCATCATGGAAACCAAAACCCAAACCAAGACGGGTGCGCGCGCATATTGCGGCACAAAAAAACACAAACCAGACCAGCGAAGCACCCAAACCACTTTTCTAAAATATCCAGTTATTGTAGAGGACTTGGGCAACAGGCCCTGCCAATCAAGGGCCTTGGCCCGTATAGGAATGCGCCTCTGGCAGAACGCCCATTGGCGAATCGCGAGTCAGAGGTCCCTGGCGGGCAACAGACTACTCATTGCTGTGTTTCGGCCGAGAGCAACAGAAACGACAAACATGACCTCATATCAAAGATCAATATCAAATGTTTATACCTACTGCAGCCATACAGCAGGGGGTCATTAGACCAATCACCCCACTCGATGAGAATACACAAGATCTTTGCCCTGATTTAAGAATGCCTAAGAAAATTTTAAGACTAAATAACCGGGACGGAACCAGTCCAAAGCCGTCAAAATTTACTTTTAAACGAGCAATGCTCCCTTCTCCAAATTAAGATCCTGTGGCGCAGACATTTGATGCTAACACCCTCTGTAGCTCCGGTCAGAAAATGTAAAAAAATTGCGCCC
>JAGGCT020002728.1:10000-25380 GCA_017654935.2 Phymorhynchus buccinoides | reverse complement strand
ATCTGTCCAAGGAAGAACGCCACAGCTACACCAGCCTTCTTGTTGCACTGGACAGAAGATTTGGTACCAAGCATCAGTCTGAAGTCTTCAGAGAAAGGTTCCGGAAAAGAAGAAGAAATAAGGGAGAGACTCTGCAAGAAGTTGCTCAAGATCTTGAAGCCTTAGCCTTTCGAGCATACCCAGAAGCTTCTTTTTAATTGAAAGTTATCCTGCTGAAAGATCAGTTTATCGATGCTCTGGGCAATGAGAGACTACAGATCTATGTCAAGCAGGCAAGACCAACATCACTGCAGGACGCTTTGGCCAGAGCATTGGAATTCGAATCATATGTGCAAAGCAACCGAAGTGAAAACCCATCAACTGCTGGTTACTTCACTCGCCGTGGCGTTATTGAAGAGGACAGATCAGAGAAACAACAGGACAGCCCTAAAAAGAAGTCTTCACTTAGGTGCTGGTACTGCGAAGTTCCAGGGCACCTTATTCAGGACTGCAGGCAGAAAGCCTGTGACATGAAGAGAAAGGCTGAACAGGCTGCACAGAAATACAAGGAGCTTGAAGTGGAGCAGGGAAACGAGTGAAGGCTGGTGGTGAGGGGCAACACTTAGCCTCATTTCCTTCTGCCCCAATAATCAAGTGCAAGAGAGCCACAGAGGATACAGTACAAGTTCACGGGAAGTTTAATGGGAAAGACTACGATTGTTATCGACACTGCATCGAGTCATTCGTTGATAAAACCTGATGTGCTTGGGCTCAACAATCTTCCACAACTGGCTGGTAAAGTTCGTGGGGTCACTAAAGACGTTGGAGAAGTGTATGGTCCAGTAGAGGTGACTGTGCAGTTGGGAGAAGAGGATCAGAAGATGTCAGTGTATGCAATGGATATGGATGATCCCTTTATTCTTGGCCTGGATTTTCTTCTCCCAAACAAGTGTTGCATAGATCTGAATGATTTGAAAATGACCATAGGACTGCAGAGAACATCGGTACCTCTCCATATAGTGAATACGTCAGTATCTGTTGTTACCACTAGAAGAGCTGTTGTTCCTGCATGGTCGGAAAAAATCATCTGGTGTAGATCCAGCAAGACTTTGCCAGCAGCCCAAGCAGTTGTGGAGAGGGACACTAATACAGTAATGCCCAGTGGACTCTTGGTTGGAAGAACACTGGTAGATCCATCTCTAGAAAACGTACCTGTGATTGTGGTAAATCTCACAGATACACCAACAAGGATTCGGAAAGGAGCTGCCGTTGGCAAGTGTCATGTGGTGCAAACCACCCTGGAAGAGGAAATGAAGCAACGGTCCGGGTTACCAGATCATCTGCATGATCTATTCTAAAGGAGCAAAACCCACCTGGATAAGAAAGAAAGCCAGCAACTTGAAACTCTCCTTACAGAATATGGTGATGTTTTCTCTGCTGGTGATCACGACCTCGGACGTACTGACCTGGCTGAGCATCACATCGATACAGGATCTCATCACCCTATCAAGCAGGCTCCCAGACGAATTGCTCCTGCACGGCGCCAAGAGATGGAGAAAACAATGGACGACATGATCAAACAAGGCGTAGTTGAAAAGTCCACCAGCCTTTGGTGTTCTGCTGTAGTACTAGTCCGGAAGAAGGATGGTTCTATGAGATGCTGTGTGGATTACCGTGCCTTGAACGAGGTGACAGTGAAGGACTCTTATCCTCTACCAAGAATTGACGATACGCTTGATGCACTAAGTGGAGCCAAGTGGTTTTGTACATTGGACATGAAGTCTGGCTATCATCAAGTAAAGATGGCTGATGAGGATAAAGAGAAGACAGCTTTCTCGTATGGAAGAGGTCTTTGGCAATTCACTGTTATGCCATTCGGTCTGTGCAATGCCCCAGCCACATTTGAACGCTTCATGGAGAGAGTGCTGGAAGGGCTTAATTGGGAGACAGCTCTTGTTTACCTTGATGATGTGATCGTCTTTGCGCAGTCCTTTGAACAAAAACTCCAGAGACTGAAAGAGGTATTTGAGAGATTCAGAGCTGCACATCTGAAACTGAGTCCCAAAAAGTGTCATCTCTTTCAAAAGGAAGTTCAGTATCTTGGCCATGTAGTCAGTGAAAGGGGTGTGATTACAGACCAAACAAAGATAGCTGCTGTAAGAGACTGGCCTGTTCCAACGGATGTCAGTTCTTTTAGAAGCTTTCTTGGCTTGTGTACCTACTACCGGAGGTTTGTGAAAAGTTTTGCAACCATTGCTGAACCTCTGCATGGACTCACAAAATCTGGTCAGAAATTTGTGTGGACGGATTCCTGTCAAGCTGCTTTCGCTCAGTTAAAGGAAGCCTTGATTTCAGCACCTGTGTTGACATTTCCTGACCCATCAAAGTCCTACATTCTGGATTGTGATGCCAGTGACTTAGGGGTGGGCGGTGTGCTTTCCCAGGTGACTGAAGGGAGGGAGCATGTGGTAGCATATTACAGTCAGACATTGACTGCTCCAGAGCGAAACTACTGTGTTACCAGGAAAGAACTGTTGGCAATCATGAAGAGCCTTGACCATTTTCATCCCTATCTGTATGGAGCAAGGTTTCTAATTCGGTCAGACCATGCTGCTTTGAAGTGGTTGAAGACTTTGAAAGAACCTGAGGGTCAACTGGCTGGTTGGCTGGGGAAGCTGGGACAATATGACTTTGAGATCCAGTACAGACCGGGGCGAGTGCACACAAATGCAGATAGTTTGAGTAGAAGGCCATGTGATCTCAACTGTCAACACTGCATCAAAAAGGAGAAATCTGAAATTTGCAGGTGAACCATAGTGCAGCCCAGATGTGCAGGAGATACTTCATTCGCTGAACAGCAAGCTCAAGACAGAGACTTGGCACCAGTCATCCAGTGTTTGAAGGAGAGCTCAGTGCGTCCTGCCTGGGAGAAAATCTCTGCTACCAGCCCAGTGACTAAAATGTACTGGACACAGTGGGGAATTTTGAGACTCAACGATGGTGTCCTGGAGCGCAGGTGGGAGAGTCCCAATGGCAGGGAACGTCAGTGGTTGACTGTTCTTCCTAAGAGTATGCGAGCTGATGTTCTGAACGCGGTACATAGCAACCTGACTGGTGGACACCTGGGCGTGAAGAAAACCCTCAGTCATTTACGGCAACGATTCTACTGGGTCAACATGCGAAATGATGTGCAAGAATGGTGCCGCACTTGTGACGTTTGCTGTGCCAAGAAAGGACCCAAGAAGTGAGGCAGAGCACCCATGAAGCTGTATCAAGTGGGTGCCCCGATGGAGAGGGTCGCGGTGGACATCACAGGACCTTTGCCATCACTTCTTCTGGCAATAAATACATCTGCGTTGCCATGGATTACTTCACAAAGTGGCCTGAAGCTTTCGCCATCCCAGATCAAGAAGCATCAACAGTGGCCAAGGTTCTTGTGGACAATTTCTTCACGAGGTTTGGAATGCCTATGGAGCTGCATTCCGATCAAGGCAGGAACTTTGAGTCAAAGTTGTTCCAGGAAAGCTGTCAGCTGTTGGGGATAAGAAAGACCAGAACCACACCACTGAGGCCACAGTCTGATGGGATGGTGGAGAAGTTTAACTGGACATTAGGTCAATAACTTGCAAAATTCTCCCAAGAAGGACAACACGAGTGGGACCTGAAGCTTCCATGTCTACTGATGTCCTATCGCTCTGCAGAGCATGAGTCAACCGGCATGAGTCCAGCCAAGATGATGATGGGGCATGAGCTGAGGCTCCCTGTGGATCTTCTGACAGGGAGGCCACCAGATGAGGAACTTCCAGCAGATGCCCACCAGTTTGTGCGTGAAGTGCATGAGAGACTGGAGGAGATTCATGAGCAAGTACGGCAGAACCTGAAGTCATCTGGGAATGCTATGAAGTCCCAGTATGACGGCAGGGCTCACACTGTCACATTCAAACCTGGGGACAAAGTGGGTTTTTTTAACCCCAGGAGGAAGAAAGGACTGTGTCCCAAGCTGCAAAGCGACTGGGAGAAGGGCTACACAGTGCGAGACATGTTGTCTGACGTCACCATACGCATCCAAAGTCCGGGGTCGAAGCAGAAGGTCGTCCATGTCAACCGTCTGTGGCATGATCATGGATTGGGTCATTTTTCATGGACAGAAGGACCTAGGGATCGGCTGGACTCTGAGTCAGATGGTGCTTCATCCCCAGAGCGAAGACCTGTACCAAGAGACTGTGGACTGGCACAGGTCCCTGGAACATCTAGGTGTCCATCTGCTGGCTCCAACAACTTGCTGGTCAGGCGATCAGAAAGGACAGGAAAGGCACCGGCAAAATACCATGACTATGTTATTGAATAGACGATGTATTCTTATTCGTCAACACTTCAAACTATTTTGTTGGCAGCCTAGTTATTGCTATAATGTCACCAAAGATACTGTTGAAAGACTTGTTTTGTGGGCAAGTGAAAAATGCAGTTCTTTTTAAGGCTATGCGCGTGCTTAATGTTCTTATTCAAAGTGAATAGATGTTGTTCTTTTTAAGGCTATGCGCGTGCTTAATGTTCTTATTCAAAGTGAATAGATGTAGTTCTTTTTAAGGCTATGCGCGTGCTTAATGTTCTTATTCAAAGTGAATAGATGTTCTTTTTAAGGCTATGTGCGCGCTTAATGTTCTTATTCAAAGTGAATAGATGTAGTTCATTTTAAGGCTATGCGTGTGCTTAATGTTCTTATTCAAAGTGAATAGATGTTGTTCATTTTAAGGCTATGTACGCACTTAATGTTCTTATTCAAAGTGAATAGATGTAGTTCTTTTCAAGGCTATGTATGCGCTTAATATTCTTATTCATTTTGTAAAGTGTGCTGCATATTGTTATAGATAGTCTAGTGAGCATTGTGTCGGGTCGACAACAATTGAAGGAGGGAAGTAATGCTATGAAGGAGATCTGAGAGATGTGTGAGTGATGGTCGATAATGGGGAGTCTTGTGACGTCGGGTTGGGTACCATAGTGGGTGGTGGCTTGCTGCCTGTGAAAGCCTGTGTGTTGTGGACATTCGTTTGTGTTATTATTAAACTTCTAGATTTCCACGATGTGAATTCTCCGTGACGTTTTCTTGTGTTGTGCGAGCTGAACGACGTAACAATATTATGGCTCTTTCAGTGGCCTTTTTAGTTACAATGTTATGATTGTTTAGCTAACAGCAACAACAACAACAAATGTTATGGTCCTTTCAGTGGCCCAACAACATCACCACCACCAACAACAACAAATATTATGTGCCTTTCAGAGGCCCTCCTTTGTCACAATTACAATGTTGTAATTGCTATGGCCTTTTTTCAGTGACCTTCTTTGACTACAATGCTATATTCATTTATCAACAACAACAAAAATAAATGTTATGGCCCCTTTTTATGTGGCCCTCTTCCTCTTTAATTACAATGTTATGATTTTTTTAAAGAAAAGAAAAGAAAGATAAATATTAAGGCCTTTTAAGTTACCCTATTTTGTTACAATGTAATGATTGTTTACAGGGGTTCAACAGCAACAATAAATCTTATGGCCCTTTTCAGTGGCCCTCTTTGGTTACAATGTAATAAATTGCATAATACAGTTTATGGCCATTTCTGGTGACCTCTTTTGATACAATTATTGAACAAACATTAAAATTGTTTGGCCTTCCGTAGATTTGTTGCACAATATTTTGAACAACTTTGAATTTATTTGACTCTTCGTAGTCCCCCTAATACACCTCGATGAAGACCCCTGAGGTTCTAGTATAAGCACTGCTTATCAGCGTGCATGAACATGGGTTGCTGAACTAACCAACTTGACGTATCACGCTACACTAGCTTAACCCCTTCAGTGGGCAGGAAGACTATCGAGGAAAGTAGACTTGGGTTTCCATCAAATAACACAGCTCTGTAAATAATGATTCCCCTTGCAAACTAAGCATGCCCATTTTGGCCATAGACAGCGATTTGAAGCTACCAACAAAAATTAAAAAAATAATTGTCTGAACATTTGTAAACTGGATGATAACGCTGGATATAAAAAATCTGCACTATGCAGAGTGGAAACACATTCATAAGCTCTTCCTTTGATTGTGACTATTTAGCATACTCTTCATCAGTTTTGTTAGAATAGTGGCCAGATTTTGAATTCATATGAATTGATATAATTTATGTAGTTATAACCCAAATCCAACAGCAGTGGCAATTATTGTTTTGCGCCATAGTCAGCATGGTAATGATTAACTTGTTGTCCTTTTCAGACTGATGCCAGTTCAGAAAATAGCGAAGTTTTGATACATTTGATTCACTACTGCTGTTCACGATGTTCAAATGCTTCAGAGTACAAGAGCAAGCCCATTCTGGTTACATAATGGGGATATTGCACTAACAATGAAACAATGACACGCATAATTGGGAAATAAATTTCTGTCACAACCATTTAACAATAGGCAGAAAGTTGATTGCCTATACAGAGTTAATTGAAACTGAACAACATGAGAATGTGGATTAGTAACCCAAACAATGAGAGCAATATATGCGTATTAAAGGCTATGGTTATATGAACTTTCAGTTTTAGATGGCTGACATTAACACTTGGGTGAAGTTAAAGCATAATAGTACTATCCAGATGACTATAAATGCTGTATCTGCAGTCCTGTGACGAACATAATAGTACTATCCAGATGACTATAAATGCTGTATCTGCAGTCCTGTGACGAACATAATAGTACTATCCAGATGACTAGAAATTCTGTATCTGCAGTCATGTGACAAACATAGGAAACACTTTTTGTGGAGGCAGCTGCAGAATACAGACAGGCGACAGAATGTGTATCAATAGTGCATGGTTTCGCACGTACCACTTGAGCAGCAAGTACATGGTCTACATCGCATTACTGCTGCAACATACTAAGAGCAACCACTTTCAGTTGGTTTATAAAGCAACCACTTTCAGTTGGTTTATAAAGCAACCACTTTCAGTTGGTTTATAATGTTATTGTTAACTCAATGTATTATTATAACACGAAGTAACATGTAACATGAAGTCTCTCAGCCACTCAGTCTGAAACAATTTATAAACATATAATATGTCCTTTCCATGAACATGTGTGCATGAAGCTATTCAGTTGATGAATCTAAAGGCACACAATGATACATGTGATCTTGCACATAAAAGTTGTGGTAACTATCTAATTCGCGGTTCAATTACTGCGATTGACCTCGTCCTCTGAAGTCTCATGTGGGCTCCAGTCGCTGTGCGATGAATAATTCTAAAATGACCCAAGACTTACCTGTCAGTTGAAGGTTAATTTGGATTATTTGGAGCCCAGTGATGGACAGGAGCGCTCACATGCCCTCCCTTTTTAATAACCCACCCTTCAGTTTCGGTACTAGAGGTCAATCACGTCTGAAACCTGACTCATTTGCGCGCTAAGACATCTCATGTGAGCGCTCCTGCCCATCACTGTGCTCCAAATAATCCAAATTAACCTTCAACTGACAGGTAAGTCTTGGTTAATTTTAGAATTAAGCTTAACTATTGATTGCTTTTGCATGCCATTGATGTCCTCTAACATCACATCAAAAAGCTAAGCGGTATGATAATTTGTAAGATATTTCTGCCAAGGCCCCCGACCATTAGTCTATATTTCTTCCAAATAGTGTCCACAATGTCTGCCTGTATCGGGTACCCATGGCATAATACACAAAAATGTTAAAACTGGAATTAATGAAGCTGAACATTTGAGCAATCCACAGGAATGTCAAGAAGAAATTATGATTGCGTCGTTGGGAGTTCATCTCTGGTAAGAACAGACGAGCCATGCGGAACACTATGGAAGGGGTGAGGCAAACGATAAGCAGGACTGAAGTTCCGATCAACATTTTCGTGAGGGCCACTTCCTTAGCTGACAAACTGGACGACGTTTCAGTCCGCCATGTCACAATCTGCCGAAGTTTGGACGCGGTGGTTATAGTCGTTGATGTCACCACCACCATCACCACGACGGGCAATCCTATCCCAAAGAACACGATGTCCAGATAGTCGATCAGAACTCGGTGATTTAAGTAGAATTCCCTAGGAGCGCCTGTGTAAAATCGTGAACCGGACACAGGATCAAAAGCGCATATTAAGTAGTACTTAGAATTGACCAGTCCAGTGAGAGCGATGGAAATGACGTAGACGGTTACAACGATGAAGGCCGTGGTTCGGTGCTTCATCAGTGTCTGGTACTTCAGAGGCCTGAGCACGCAGTAACACCTCTCACAGGAAATAATGGTGGAGAGCAAAAAAGAAACGTAGTCGAAATCCATCAGCGAAATGAGATTGTTGTTCAAGACGAACTGCAGAATGGGACCAGCCATGTTTTCCCCTCCTAGAGATAAGACCAGCTCCTCGCCGTAAACGGCCAAATTCCCTGACACGAAAACGCAGTCCGCCAACGACAGCGAAAACAGCAGCAGGTTGACACGATCTCTGAGACCCTGTTTGAAGAACACGGCCATGTTGATGACGTTTCCCAGTCCACCGTTGAAAAACAAGATCGCCAGCAAGAAGATTCTCGCTTTACGCGTGCGTTTCTCCACCTCCGCGCTTACGATGTTGTCAGAATTATTCCACGGCATGAAGTCCAGATCGTTCAGTCGGAGCTCGACACAACCTTCAGGAATGGATGCATTGTGCTGGACGACTGTTAGGAAGTGGGTGTTATCTGTTGGACTGAACTGGCTCGTCATGTCTCTAGGTCACAGGGCTGTCCAAAGCTAGGCCTACAATAACAAGTTCTCACATCACGCTCTTTTTTAGGGGAAATAATAATAATAATAATAATAATAATAATAATAATAATAATAGTACATTTATATAGCGCTTACAAACACACACACACACACGCACGCACACGCACGCACACGCACACGCACGACACACACACACACACACACACACACACACACACACACACGCACGCACGCACACACACACACACACACACGGACACTCTGACTTTGATGACGAGTATGGTAAGTTGAAGGTCAAAGTCATTAAACATTTGAAACTAATGTTCACACTCATACACCAGGTCAGTATGTCAGACTGCATAGCCATACTACAGTTATAATGTAAAGTGGCAAAATATGTGACTCTGGGTAAGTCGAACAACGCATCATTCAAAAATTGGTTGACATCACCAAAGCCTGTTGCAGCGGCCAATGAGAGCCGAAGGCGGACATCCTGAGCCTCACTATCTCTTAGTTAGGCGCATAACGGCAGCATGACGCATCAGCGCCCATATGACAGTCGATCGACAAGGAAAGAAAGAAAAGTAAGACGGAGTGTAGTTGCCAAGGTGACAGTAAAACAATCGGTGTTTCATAAGCAAAACAAAAACACAAACCAAACACAAACCAAACAATCAAATCTCTCGCAGTGCTCACAGTAACAGTCAGTCATTAGTTTTATGCCACCTAACATGTGCACCAAGGTCAGAATTGGTTTTCCAACAACTCGGACTATAACAGCGATGCACAGGGTTAGTTTATTTGCCCGGTATATCGGCATTGGTCCCCCCCCCCCCCCCAACAAAATTTGAAGCGATTCTGTACAGAGGTTTACGAGGTATACCCCGGGCAACTCAAGGGACCACAAGAAAGAAAGAAAAGATACGAACAAACTCACAGTCAGTAAATTTGTAAACTTATTTCACTCAGGGATTTTGCAAATTTCATTAGAAAACAAAAAAATGAAGTTTGATAGTTTCCTTTTTTGGAAGGCCAGGAATTTGCACATTTACTGAATTAACAATTCGAAGCAATTAATTGCTATGCAAGCCAAAGAATTTGCAAGTTTACTCAATTATCATTAAGAGATACACACTCTGTCTTCTTAATTATCTAGTTATTACAAAATTATCTATGTACATGATGAAAGCTCTTATACTCACAAATCAGTATATTTATGAAATGTAAAAACTGAATGTTGCATTTCTTTTAAGATCTTTTGCTTAGAGGTCTAAGTATTAAAATACCCTTGACTTTGACTTTGACTTTGAGTCAGTCTTTCTCTGTTTCTGTCCCTTTGTCTCTCTGTCTGCTCCTCTCTCACCTATGCTCTCCAGGTGGGAGCAACCCGAATTTCACAGAGACGCCGCTGTGATTAGAATGTACCTAACCTAGCCTAACCTCTCTCTCTCTCTCTCTCTCTCTCTCTCTCTCTCTCTCTCTCTCTCTCTCTCTCTCTCTCTCTCTCTCTCTCTCTCTCTCTCTCTCTCTCTCTCTCTCTCTCTCTCTCTCTTTTCCTCTCTCATTGTCTGTATGTTAATTTTTTTCTGTCTGTCTGACTGTCTGTCTGTCTGTCTGTCTCTCTCTCTCTCTCTCTCTCTCTCTCTCTCTCTCTCTCTCTCTCTCTCTCTCTCTCTCTCTCTCTCTCTCTCTCTCTCTCTCTCTCTCTCTCTCTCTCTCTCTCTCTCTCTCTCTCTCTCTCTCTCTCAACTACCGGCATTTCAAACAACAGCTCACCTCCCAACTGATTTCCATTAAAATGACATAGGTAAAAATAAACGTGTTCATTGCGCGCGTTATTCTTTTTAAATATTGCACGAGCGGCTTGCATGACACCTACAGTTGCAGACAAGCTTCAAAACATTCGCACAGTTATGTCTGGCATTTGTTCCATTCAACCCAGAACAATTACGCCTCACAAAACCTTGGCCGCCAGATGCTGGCTCTGCTAGGACAGCAGCCCTTAATTTTATGAAGTTCTACTAAAGCTTAAGTGGGAAACTAAACGTTGTTACCTTCTAAATTCAGTAAACCGATTTACTTAATTTAGAAAGTAACAACGTTAATTTTATGAAGTTCTACTCAAGGTTAAGTGGGAAACTAAACGTTGTTACTTTCTAAATTCAGTAAACCGATTTACTTAATTTAGAAAGTAACAACGTTTAGTTTCCCACTTAAGCTTTAGTAGAACTTCATAAAATGAAGCACTGATCTCAACGACAAAGACTTTTCCAGACAAACGTCCTCTATCGTTAGCAACCGCTGTGTGCACAAATCAAAATTGATTTCTCTAGAACCCACCGTTCAAAACATACACAAAGAAAAAGGTTGCAATTAGCTATTACAAGTGAAGTTAGGAGGGATGAGATGCAGGGTTGAAGCAGTCATCCAGGCACAGGGAGGAAACACACGCTACTGAACTTTGATTTGACAAATGAGTTTTGGACACTCCTCATGACGTTTTCCCACAATAATTAACTTTTGATATAGCCATATGAAATTGTTACATTGATAATTAGACATGGTATTTTTTTAATTGAACATGACAACCCTTTTTGCTTCAGAATATCAGAATGCATTTGTAAAACCATACATTAAATTATGCGTTTTCTTATAGTCAGATAGTCAAACTTTCATTTACCAATCAATGTTGTTTCATTCTTTATTGATTATTTGCAATAAATCTCGATTTCATCTCATCTACAGCAAAAACGTGGTGGGGTGCTTAACTTTCTTCTTTGTGTATACTAACAGCTTTGACAGCAAGTTTATACATGCCTGCAAAAAGCCTAAATGTTACAGCCTACAAACCTTGCAAAGAATGAAGCCAACTTTCTCACTTCCCCACCTGGAAGGTGAAAAGGTGGAAGGTGGGAAGTGTTAGTGTTGTTGTAGGCAGTGAGTGAGTTCACAATGGTCCCCAGCTGTAGTGTAGGTGAAAGGGTGGGAGTAGAAAAAGAACTGCTTCATGCAGTCAGCTGCGGAGTGCGAGCTCTTTGTATATTCAGGCTTTTTGGTGTCTGTTTCAAACGTCTCTTTGGACAATCACCACAAGAATATTCCGGGATCACCTGGGCTTCAATCAACCAAAGATAAGGGCACAGCCATATTGTCACCAACTTCTCTAGGTTTCAGGTCCGCCCTACTTCGTTTCACCTCTCTCTATCTGTAGTCGGTACGTTGGCAGCAACTACTTCCGGCATTGAAAACCAGGGGAGAGCATAACGATTATAAAAAGAACAAAAGGGAAAAAAACATAATATAATAATAATATATAACAGAAAATAGAGAACACAAACGCCCATATTCTAGTTTGCAGCGAATTTTCAAGTGTCTTACACACTTTTCTTCAGGCCCTATTGTGACAGAAAAATCCAATTGTGACCAAAAAGTATATTAATAATTTATTAAAGAAAAAGCCCACCATGCGCTGGGCTTGAATCGTCTGTCCTCAGAAATCTAAAGCTCTACCTCACCTTTTGATGTTTGAACTGAGAGCATGTAGCGCTTCATCGCTTTGCTTCGAATAATGATTTTTATTTCTTATAACATATATTATTATTAACTTATTTTTCCGTGCCTGTCTCTCGTTTCTTAGTTTGTCTATATGTCTGTCTTTGTAGCTGTCTGTCTGTTTGTCTGTCTGCTGTCTGTCATTCTGTCTCTCTCTATTCTCTCTCTCAGGGCTGGGTGTAAAAATTTATGTATACTTATTTCAGTACCCTGTATAAATACAATTTTGTTCTCTCTCTCTCTCTCTCTCTCTCTCTCTCTCTCTCTCTCTCTCTCTCTCTCTCTCTCTCTCTCTCTCTCTCTCTCTCTCTCTCTCTCTCTCTCTCTCTCTCTCTCTCTCTCTCTCTCTCTCTCTCTAGCGATGGTAACTAAACTTACTAAACTGTTTAATGCAAAGTGAAAGTTGTTTAGTTACTAGAAACGTTGCTATGTTTATATACTATGTGCTACAACAAAGGGAACAGTTTATGCCACTTGTAAATCCTTAACTTGCTAAATAGCTTTTTGTCAATCCGCATTCATTTTTGCCTGTCAAAGTATTGCTCTAAACATTGTGCTCTTTACCTGCTTTTGCTTTAGTCGTGTGCATATGTTAGTTGCACCTCCAAATGTGTATAGGTCGGCGGCCTCACATTAAAATTCATTGCATCATTGCGTCTCTCTCTCTCTCTCTCTCTCTCTCTCTCTCTCTCTCTCTCTCTCTCTCTCTCTCTCTCTCTCTCTCTCTCTCTCTCTCTCTCTCTCTCTCTCTCTCTCTCTCTCTCTCTCTCTCTCAACATTTAAAGTTACGTCTGATAAAAATGATCGAGAAGATTTTTGTATTGCAAGGCGTGAGTACAAGAATGTGAACATAAAAAAGACAAAAGACTATAATGATGCATTATTGAATAAGTTAGTTGATTCTGTAAATGATCAGCAGGCTTTTGGGGAAACTATGCATAAGATTTCAAGGAAAAAATCTCCATCAGGCAATAACATTACTTTGCTCGAATGGTTTGACCACTTTAAGGACCTATTAGATAAAGGGAACGAGGATGGTGTAGAAGAGGGTGTTTATGAGGACAACCATAATTTAGACCTTCTGTTTGACAGACCGATTACAAGATAAGAAATTTTACGAGCTATCAGAAAATTAAAGAATGGGAAATCTGCTGGCCCAGATGGATTAATAGGAGAGTTTTTCAAAAATGCAGACATGTGTGTTATAAATGTTCTGGTAAAGCTATTTAACTATCTCTTTGATTCTGGAATTTATCCAGATAGCTGGAAAGAATCCATCATTTTACCCTTGTTCAAAAAAGGTGAAATAAATAATGTTAATAACTATAGAGGCATATCTTTAAGTACTATATGCAGCAAAATTTATAGTTATATCATTAATAATAGATTACAGGAATGGGTAAGTCAAAACAATATAACCAGAGAACATCAAGCTGGTTTTAAGAAAGGTTATTCCACTATTGATCACATATTTGCGCTCCTTGCTGCTGTACAGAAACAATTCTCAAATAATCAGAAACTTTATGTAGCCTTCGTGGACTTTGAGAAGGCCTTTGATTCTATTTCTCGTAAGTTATTGTGGCCAGTTTTGTTAAAAAATGGAATTAAAGGCAAACTATTCAGATGTGTAAAGAACATGTATAATGATGTAAAAGCAAGAGTAAGATCAGGGGTAAAGTTATCAGATAGCATTAGGTGTACAAGTGGAGTCAAACAGGGGGACGTTTGTAGTCCTGTTTTGTTTTCATTATTTATCTATGAATTGGCATTAGAAATTATTGAATATGGCAGACATGGAGTAACTTTTGATCTTTTAGAACTGTTTATCTTACTCTTTGCAGACGATATTAGTCTATTGTCAACAACGGTTGTGGGCCTGCAAATACAATTAAATACCTTACACTCTGCAGCAATTAGATACGAGCTAAAAGTTAATATGAGCAAGACCAATATTATAGTGTTTAGAAAAGGAGGATATTTAGCCCGCTCTGAAAAATGGAAATATGGTGGTGAGAAAATCGTTGTTATTAATGCCTATAAGTATCTTGGTATATATTTCACAACCAAGGTTAGTTTCAGTTATGCTTGTGAAGACATTACAAATAGAGCAAAGAAAGCAGTATTTGCTATTTTCCATATTTTGTATAAGTTGAATTGCAGCTCTTTTAAAATTTTCACAAGACTATCTGACTCACAGGTTCAGCCAATCTTACAGTATGGAGCAGAAATCTGGGCTTTTGAAAAAGGTGGAATAATAGAGAAAGTACATTTATACGCCATGAAGCGTTTTCTAAATGTTGACAGTAAAACACCTAATGATTTGATTTATGGTGATCTCGGACGATACCCGATTTATCTTAATTCGTATGTTAAATGCATAAAATACTGGTTACATTTATCTAGGATGGGTAATAATAGGATACCATATAAATGTTATAAAACATTATTAAAGTTAGATAAAAATGGAAAAAACACATGGGCTACAAATGTTCGTAAATTTCTAAATTCATATGGGTTTGGATGCTTGGGATAACCAGGGTGTAGAAAATGTATCAGGCTTTTTTAAATGTTTGAAGCAAAGGATTATTGATTGTAGGTGGCAAGACTGGCATAATCATATATATGAAAGCAACAGGTTTGCTCAGTATAGATTATTTAAACCAGATCATACGTTAGAATATTATATTGAATGAAACATGAATAGATATGTTAAAGCTGCGTTAACAAAATTCAGACTTGGTGTATCAATAATTGCATGCCATCGTTTAAGATTCAGACATGTAAATGATAATGATTTGATTTGTAGTCTGTGTAACTCAGCAAGAGAAGACGAAGTGCATTTTTTGTTTTGCTGTCCGGTATTGAACGATCTTAGAATGAAATTCATAAAGCCAAAGTTCTATTCTGACCCATGCAACTTTCGGATGATTTTATTGCTGGCATCAAAACATGAAAAAACTCAGTTGGATTTAGCTTTGTACATCTACGAAGCTAGCAAGAGAATTCATAATGCATTGTCCTAGGCATATATTTTGATTTAGTAGTATTGCGTTGTGTTGCATCTTTGTATGCACTATTTCAATTATGATGTGTTTGCTTGTTGTTGGC
>JAGGCT020002727.1:0-11781 GCA_017654935.2 Phymorhynchus buccinoides | reverse complement strand
AAACGACACACAACAATACTGGAACTTGTTTCATTGTATCTAAATCTATGACTAGCTATTTCAGATACACCTAATCTAAGCTTAGTGAGGGCACTTCTTGTGTATCTATCCTATCCTTCTTGTCCGTCCTATCCTTCCGTCACTTTGAACAGACCCTTCCGCCTTACCTCTCCAGTGCTCTTCACACCTACACTCCTTCCCACTCACTCAGGTCCTCAAATACAAAACTTCTGAAAGTCCCCAAAACAAATATAAAATCATTTGGTGACCACAGTTTCAGTTTCAGTGCCCCTGCTGTTTGAAATTCCCTCCCAGTCGATCTCCGCCATGAACCAACTATCTCTACTTTCAAAGCTAAACCCAAGACTCACTACTTTCAAAGCGCATTCGGTTTGTAAATGTTTCCTTCTTGATCTTGTACCTGGGTGAATGATTGGGTAATGATGTTTTGCGTGACTGCGGGTGTATCAGTGAATGGAAGCGCCTTGAGTGTAACATAATTATAGAAAGGCGCTATAGAAATGCTCTCAATTATTTATTATTATTATTTGTTCATATCGATTTCAACATAATTATGGTTCAACTAGCAGTTACTACAGTTACTACAGTTACTACTAGTTACTACAGTTACTACAGTTACTACTTCAGCAGTTACTACAGTTACTACAGTTACAGTTACTACAGTTACTACAGTTACTACAGTTCAACTAGCAGTTACTACAGTTACTACGGTTACTACAGTTACTACAGTTACTACAGTTACTACAGTTACTACAGTTAACTAGCAGTTACTACAGTTACTACAGTTCAACTAGCAGTTACTACAGTTACTACAGTTACTAACTACTAGTTACTACAGTTACTACAGTTCAACTAGCAGTTACTACAGTTACTACAGTTAACTAGCTACAGTTACTACAGTTACTACAGTTACTACAGTTACAACAGTAGTTCAGTTACTACAGTTACTACAGTTCAACTAGCAGTTACTACAGTTACTACAGTTCACTAGCAGTTACTACAGTTACTACAGTTCAACTAGCAGTTACTACAGTTACTACAGTTACTACAGTTCAACTAGCAGTTACTACAGTTACTACAGTTCCTACAGTTCAACTAGTTACTCAGTTACTACAGTTACTTACTACAGTTACTACAGTTTCTACAGTTCAACTAGCAGTTACTACAGTTACTACAGTTACTACAGTTACTACAGTTCAACTAGCAGTTACTACAGTTACTACAGTTCAACTAGCAGTTACTACAGTTACTACAGTTTCTACAGTTCAACTAGCAGTTACTACAGTTACTACAGTTCAACTAGCAGTTACTACAGTTACTACAGTTCAACTAGCAGTTACTACAGTTCAACTAGCAGTTACTACAGTTACTACAGTTCAACTAGCAGTTACTACAGTTACTACAGTTCAACTAGCAGTTACTACAGTTACTACAGTTCAACTAGCAGTTACTACCCGCTTCGCGGGTATCCTTTCTCGTACCCTCATTTCCCTGTGCGCATTGTCTTCCGGAAAAGTTCTTTATAAGCGTAGTCAACTGTATTAAGAATCCACTGTATTATTATTTGACTTAACCGTGACTGGTATCAACTATGACTAAAATTTATGACGGATACAACGAACGACGATTATAATGAATTAGTTTTGAATGTCCGGAGAAGTTCTTTATAAGCGTAGTCGACTCTATTAGGAATGTTTGTATTGTACCATTATTGAATGTCCGTTTAGATGCACTCCATAAGGTCTCCGTCCACGTTAACATATTTCGCTAGTTCTCCATGACAACACAATGTTAATGCTACTATCATCGTAACATTTCAATATCACGGTGCTAGTGTGACAACTATTTCGCAATAGTATGTCGTAGTATTGCTTGCTATCATATCATACAAATCAACCAATCAACCGTTATTTTCAGAAAAACAGACATTCACACCTGCGCAATACATCAAAACAACAGCCAAAAGACCCCATAACACAAGGTATTACATGGGCTCCAAACCAATTTTAACAGTACTGTATCACCATAGTACGACAGGCACATTACCATCATGCAACACCATATTTACACACACAGCTATATGCACACACCCGTTGCTACCATTTCACATAAGAATCCTTTTTTTTAACCGCTAATTAACTTATCTCCATTAACAAATATTGACATATGAAACAAGACAAGAAACATTAGGACATCCTCAGACATGGTGACCAAGATGTGTTCGAATAATAGAAAAATAAAATTACAAAATTACGTCAAAAAATGTGAATCGTGACAGAAGCTATGACACACCCCAAGCAGCAGACGACAAGAAAAAAATGGATGCTGAGTTGAAAACGTTCCGGTTCAGTTACAAAAAACACGATATCCTTGTGTGTAAGATACCCGTCACCCGTTGTACTATGACACGAGTGTTTCAAACGAAGCATTTCATCATATCATGCATTTCATGGACATGACCAGTGAGTGTTTTCCTTTGGTTTCCGTTTTCGGTACATCCAAGAATGGCAGTGACAGTGACACTGACAGTAGGCCTAGCCTAGACCTGGAGTAAAACGGGGTCAGCCCGGTGTAGCACAGCCCCGTTCTTGTCTATGTGTCCCCATCTCTATAGTCCCTGTCACTATGTGTCCCCGTCATTGTGCCCCCGTCTATACCTATTCTCGTCTCTATATTCACTGTCACTGTGTCCCCGTCATTGTGCCCCCGTCTCCATGTGTCCCCGTTTCTACATGTCCCCATATATGTATGTCCCCATCTCTATATTATGTCTGTCTATATGTCACGTCGTGTATGTATGTCCCCGTGTCTATATTCCCTATCACTAATGTGTCCCCGTCATTGTGCCCCCGTCTCCATGTGTCCCCGTTTCTACATGTCCCCATCTCTATATTATGTCTGTCTATATGTCACGTCGTGTATGTATGTCCACGTATCTATATTCCCTACCACTATATGTCCCCGTCCTTGTGCCCCCGTCTCTATGTGTCCGTCTCTATATTCCCTGTGACTATGTGTCCCCTGTCATTATGTCCCTATCTCTATAATGTCCCCGTATCTATGTGTCCCCGTATCTGTATTAACTGTGACTATGTGTCCCCATCATTGTGTCCCTGTATTTATTATGTCCCCGTCTCTATACATCCCAGTCTCCGTGTCCCCATCATTGTGTCCCCGTCTCTATGTGTCCCCATCTCTATCTCTCTATGTGTCCCCCATCTCTATGTGTCCCCATCATTGTGTCCCTGTCTCTTGTGTCCCCGTCTATGTGTCCCCGTCTCTAAATATGTGTCCCCGTCTCTATGTGTCCCCATCTCTATTATGTCCCCATCTCTATGTGTCCCCGTCTCTATGTGTCCCCATCTCTATATGTCCCCATCTCTATGTGTCCCCATCTCTAAATATGTCCCCATCTCCTATGTGTCCCCGTCTCTATGTCCCCGTCTCTGTGTGTCCCCATCTATACGTGTCCCCTTCACTATGTGTCCCTGTCATTGTGTCCCTGTCTATATATCCCAGTCTCTGTGTCCCCATCTCCATATATCCCTGTCTCTATATGTCCCCACCTCTATAGGTCCCCGTGCCTATGGGTCCTCGTCTCTATATTTCCCTGCGGAATAGGGTTAAGGTCAGTGTTTGGGTTAGGGATAGGGTAAGGACAAACAGAGAGGCGTAAACATGGAACACATTGAGGTAGGGACACATAGAGACAACAGTGGGAACACATAGAGACGGGGACACAATGACAAGGACATATACAGAGACAACATGATGGACACATAGAGACAACAGGGACATATAGAGACACACATATAGACATACGGGAGACATGTATAGAGACACACATGACACATAGAGACGGGGACATGTAGAGACACAGACATATAGAGACACAGACATATAGAGACGGACATGTAGAGACACAGACATATAGAGACATATAGAGACACAGACATATAGAGACACGAGACGGGGACATGTAGAGACACAGACATATAGAGACGGGGACATGTAGTACAGACATATAGACACATATAGAGACGGGGACATGTAGAGACACAGACATATAGAGACGGGACATGTAGAGACACACATATAGAGACACAGACATGTAGAGACACATATAGAGACGGGGACATGGGACAGACACAGACGGACATGTAGACACAGACATATAGAGACGGGGACATGTAGAGACACAGACACACATAGAGACGGGGACATATATAGACACAGACATCATACATGTAGAGACATGACATAGAGACATATAGAGACGGGGACATGTAGAGACACAGACATATAGACGACACAAGGACATGTATAGACATAGACGACATGTACACACAGACACAGAGACAACATGTAGAGACACAGACACACACACATAGAGACGGGGGGGACATGTAGAGACACAGACATATAGAGACGGGGACATGTAGAGACAGAGACATATAGAGACGGGACACATGTAGAGACACAGACATATAGACGAGACATGTAGAGGGACATATAGAGACGGGGACACAGAGACAGACATGTAGAGACGGGGACATGTAGAGACACAGACACATAGAGACACAGAGACACAGACAGACACATAGAATGGGACATAGGACACATAGAGACGGGGACACACAGAGACACAGAGACGGGGACACATAGAGACACAGACACATAGACGGACATAGGGACATGGAACATAGAGACACAGGACACATAGAGACAATGGGAGACACACACACAATGACGACACAGAGACACAGCATGGAACATAATGGACAGACGGGGACACAGAGATGGTACACATAGAGGCAGGGACACAATGACGGGGACACAGAGACACAATGTGGTACACATAGAGAGGCACACAGGGACACAATGACGGGGACACAGAGACACAATGTGGTACACATAGAGGCAGGGACACAATGACGGGACACAATAGAGACGGGGACACAGAGACACAATGTGGTACACATAGAGGCAGGGACACAATGACGGGGACACACACAGCATGGAACATAATGCAGACGGGGACACAGAGACACAATGTGGTACACATAGAGGCAGGGACACAATGACGGGGACACAGAGACACAATGTGGTACACATAGAGGCAGGGACACAATGACGGGGACACACACAGCATGGACACATAATGCACAACGGGGACACAGAGACACAATGTGGTACACATAGAGGCAGGGACACAATGACGGGGACACACACAGCATGGAACATAATGCAGACGGGGACACAGAGACACAATGTGGTACACATAGAGGCAGGGACACAATGACGGGGACACACACAGCATGGAACATAATGCAGACGGGGACACAGAGACACAATGTGGTACACATAGAGGCAGGGACACAATGACGGGGACACACACAGCATGGAACATAATGCTGACGGGGACACAGAGACACAATGTGGTACACATAGAGGCAGGGACACAATGACGGGGACACACACAGCATGGAACATAATGCAGACGGGGACACAGAGACACAATGTGGTGCACATAGAGGCAGGGACACAATGACGGGGACACACACAGCATGGAACATAATGCAGACGGAGACACACAGAGACACAATGTGGTACACATAGAGGCAGGGACACAATGACGGGGACACACAGACACAGCATGGACACATAAGGCAGGGACACAATGACGGGGACACAGAGACACAATGTGGTACACATAGAGGCAGGGACACAATGACGGGGACACAGAGACACAATGTGGTACACATAGAGGCAGGGACACAATGACGGGGACACAGAGACACAATGTGGTACACATAGAGGCAGGGACACACAATGGGGGACACAATGACACAATGTGGTGACGGGGACACATATGTGGTACACATAGAGGGGACACAATGACGGGGACACAGAGACATAGAGACACAATGTGGTACACATAGAGGCAGGGACACAATGACGGGGACACAGACACACAATGTGACACATAGAGGCAGGGACACAATGACGGGGACACAGAGACACAATGTGGTACACATAGAGGCAGGGACACAATGACGGGGACACACACAGACACAATGCAGGGACACAATGACGGGGACACAGAGACACAATGTGGTACACATAGAGGCAGGGACACAATGACGGGGACACACACAATGTGGTACACATAGAGAGACACAATGTGGTACACATAGAGGCAGGGACACAATGACGGGGACACAGAGACACAATGTGGTACACATAGAGGCAGGGACACAATGACGGGGACACAGAGACACAATGTGGTACACATAGAGGCAGGGACACAATGACGGGGACACACACAGCATGGAACATAATGCAGACGGGGACACAGAGACACAATGTGGTACACATAGAGGCAGGGACACAATGACGGGACACAGGACACAATGACACACACAGAGACACACAATGCAGACGGTACACACATAGAGGCAGGGACACAATGACGGGGACACACACAGCATGGAACATAATGCAGACGGGGACACAGAGACACAATGTGGTACACATAGAGGCAGGGACACAATGACGGGGACACAGAGACACAATGTGGTACACATAGAGGCAGGGACACAATGACGGGGACACACACAGCATGGAACATAATGCACAGCATGGAACATAGATGCAGACGGGGACACAGAGACACAATGTGGGTACACATAGAGGCAGGGACACAATGACGGGGACACACACAGCATGGAACACAATGCAGACGGGGACACAGAGACACAATGTGGTACACATAGAGGCACACACAATGACGGGGACACACACAGCATGGAACATAATGCAGACGGGGACACAGAGACACAATGTGGTACACATAGAGGCAGGGACACAATGACGGGGACACACACAGCATGGAACATAATGCAGACGGGGACACAGAGACACAATGTGGTACACATAGAGGCAGGGACACAATGACGGGGACACACACAGCATGGAACATAATGCAGACGGGGACACACAGAGACAATAATGGGCAACAACGGGATGTAACCGTCTTAAAGCAGGCTGGGAACTCCAATAGTTTGGGTAAAAATGATTCGATCTAAGCCAACAATGGGTGAACAAGTAATTAGGCCTAATATTATTTCCAGAGATTTTCTAAAACACGGCAATTTGATGCTTCAGTTTTGTTTTCAAGTTTTTTCTTAAACGTCTAAACTTCATAGCGCAATTGCTCATTCATTTTTATCTCGTTTTAAGATTATAATAAGAAAAAGTGCTTTGACGTCATGAAACTAACAAAGAAAGAATTAGAAAACCACATCGACCATGATTTAAAATAATGCCGAATCTGACTGGGACAGAAAAGTTAAAGTTTGACGTCCTCTCGGCCGAAGCCATATGGGATGAAGTGAGGCAAGTATAACGTGAAACGACCTTGACCTACGAGGGAAATTTCAAGGGAGGAAATCAGCGAAGTAACAGCGTGTACGACCAACATGCTAGAAATATCATTAGCCTAGAACTATCATGACAGCCAGATCTCCGACCTCGTGTGATAGACAGCAAGCCACTCGAGATAGGATAAAAGCAATATCACACTCGCAAATCCTAATAACTGATATGTTAACGTGGACAGAGACCTATACACTGGTGAAGAGCAAATTCGAGGGGAGGGGGGGGGGGGGGGGGGGCATTTCACACACACACATCGTTTTTATTTACCTTGCTGATTTTATATATTTTTTTTTTTCATTTTTATAAAACGATCTTTATTCATAACATCATGTTACAAAATGTACACATGCACATACAAGCAGAACAAGCCATCATCAAAGGACGACTCTCTCGCATTCATGCTCCTCAACCACCCCCATCATGAAAAACAACACGTGTAGGCTACATATTGTGCGTACAGTGCGAAGAATGAGAAGAACAACCGAAAAAAAAACAAAAAAGCACCCTACCAAAAAACAAACACAAAATATTAACGCACACATGCACGTGCGCACGCACACACACACACACACACACACGCATGCGCGCGCGGCGGAGTTAAGCTTTACGTCCTCCCGGCCAAAGCCATAATATGGGACATGCTGAATGAAATAATGCTTAACGCCCTCTTTAGCCTTTCGGCCATGTGGGGCAATAACGGTTTTACTTGGGGATATAACAAGAGAAAGGGAGGGGGGGGGGGGGGGGGGGGGGGGGAGGGGAAGGGGAGTGATTCGGAGGATCTCAGCACACCAAGTGAAGGCAGACCCACCATTGGGGGGATACGCGAGACATCCTCGCGTCACCCCCGACAATGGGGCCGCCCCCTCCCGGAGGGAGATCGGCTCACGGACCACTTGGGAGGGGAGGGGAAGGGGGAGTAGACACCCGGAGGTACTCAACCTTAAAAAGGGAGACCCGCGCTCAGGATACTATGGGGGAAGGGATGGGGGGGAGGTGGGGGGGAAGGGGGGGAGGGGAGGGGAGGGGGGAGGAGGGGGGGTGAACAAAAGTTAACTTATTACTTGGCTTTTGTTTGTAACCGGGCTCGCATTCTACAGACTGACCTTATAAAATCTACCTAAAACGTTACTGTTTATAAAATGTTCCACTGGTGAGCATCTTCTCGATTATTCATTAAAATTTCCAGGACCACTGGTTAAAATTAAACTTTTTATTAATAAAATCTTTTAAAATATCGCGGAAGGTCTGTTAAAATCAGAGAAAAAACAAACTATATACAGAAACATATTTATTTATTACGATTTATCTAATTCAATAAGATATTATAGAAGTTGATATTGTGTGTGTTTGTTTATGGGATTTGTAGAAATAACGGGTAAATCGGAAATAAAGGAAAGAAGACTGGGCCGGGTTCGAACCTCTGACCTGTAGTGTGAGTGTGCAGTGTCTTATCTTTCGGCTGTTGCTCTATCTATTATATATAGGTTAAAATTACTCTTTTATTCACAACTAATCCCGCAGAGGGCGGTCTCCCATCTAAAACGTGGGAATCCCTATGCCCTAAAATACTGCGGATTAAAAAAGAGAAATTGAAATAGTTAAATTTTAAATATATACAAGTATGTACACTCGACATGCCTTTATACAGCCAACTCATCCTCGGTAAAATATTTACATTTTTAATAAGAAATAAAAGGAAGGTAAAAACCCGAGATTATAAAAGTGGGCCACGACGGGTACGACCGAGTTTGAGCAGAAAAAAAAGAAAAAAGCTTGAGTGGATTAGAATGGCTATTGGGGTCAGTGGTGAGTTGTATGTTTTTCTTGTTGTTTCCGTGTTGGGTAACTGGTAGTGTTTATATAAGGGGTGAGAAGGGTTGGTATGAGATGTGTTCAAGTTCTGGTTTTTGGTGGGGAGGGGGTATGGGTGAGAACGAGGTTCTTCTGTTTTTGTTGGGGTGGGTGGGTCATTGTGGGATTTTTATCATTAAGATTTATAATAAAATCTAGTATCACGATTAAAAAAGGCTGTGTTTATTCCAAGTCCAATAAAAGTGATTTATATTAAGAAGTGATTAATTAATAGGTGGAATGTTTTTGTTTTTTGTTGTTGTTGGGTTTGTTTTTTTTTTGAAAAGGAAGGTCGGCTGCCAGTCCGCGTGAGTGGGTAGGGTTATATCCTATTCCAGGGTGAGAACCTTCCGCGGGAGGCATGTTGGGTTGTAGATGATTTGATATTTGTAGTGAGTAGAATTGAAGTTTTGTTGTTGTTTTTGGAGCCCATAGAGGGGGAGGGGGGCTTGGACTGGCCCCCGTTGAAGGGACGATAGAAGGAAAGTAGGGGAGGGGGGGCGATCCCCAAAGATTTGGGGATCTGTGACCCCTGCGATGTGACAAGACCTCTCCTCTGGGCCTCGGGGGGGATGGGGAGTGGGGGGTGGTTGGCTAGACCTGGGGACCGGTCCAGGGAGATGCCGCTCGTTCCGGGGGGGGAACCGCCGGGGGGCGCCGGCCGGGGCCGCAGACCCCTGGTAGAAGCAATCGGGCGTACTGCCCCGGACGGCAACCCCCGGTGACTCACTTGCCCCCGGAGACAAGGACCAGTTGGAAGTTGGGGGAGAGAGGGGCCGGGGTGACGCCCCCCGCCGGGCGGGACGCCAGCCAGGAGACGCGGCGCCACTCGAGAGGGCCGATAGGGTTCCGGGCACGCCTGCGCACCCGCCGAGCACCCGGCCGGCGGGGGGAGGCCACCCGAGTCACTGGGTGGTGGGAGTGGGGCCCTTTGGAGAGGCAGCATACACCAGACCAGGGGTCACGGGGAAGGGCTTTATTTTGGATTATTGTACAGAGAGAAGATAGAATGGATTAGAATATGTAGCCAAAAGAAGCCTGGCCGAGGGCCTCCGCCAGCCAGATTATTGGTTGCCAGCCATGAGTTTGGCTTTGTATTATTGTTTGTTTTGTGAAGGGGATCTTGTTTGTTTTAAGTTTTGTTACTAAGTTGTCTAATTCGAGGGTTATAGTATTACATTGTGTAAATAGGTGATCTACTGTTAGGAAGTCTCCACACTCACATTCTAGTTCTTGAAATTTGTAAAATGTGGCCTCGGTTCTGAGTCTGTAAATTAAAGATAGAACAGATCGAGGAACGGGGGGGAAAAGTCCCCCCTTAACAATTTGGTGATCCCAGGAGTGAGCTTTGCACCGGGTTTCAAGTTCCCGAGCCCACCCCTGGAATGATTTTTTCGTAAGGATAGATTTGAATTCTTGGATAGAGAGTTTGATATTTATTTTAGTACCGGCCCGACCAAGGGCCGCCTGTTTGGCGGCCCAGTCGGCCTGGTCATTACCGTGTAGGCCACAGTGGGAAGGGATCCAGCCTAGTGAGATGTCGGTTCCCTTAATTGTTATTTGATGTATGAGGAAGTTAATTTCTTGTACTACGGAACGTCTATTTTTAGAATGACCTACTAAAGCTTGAATGGATGAGAGTGAGTCTGATAGTATGACTGCACTTCGTGGGGGGTTTGGGAAGTTGTTGATATAAACGCATGCTTCTAGTATGGCCCAGAGTTCGGCGCTGAATATTGAGATGTTATTATTTAGTTGGAATGATTTAGTGATTTTAAGATCTGGAATTGTAAATGCGCAGCCTGTTTGTTGATTGATTTTGGAGCCGTCTGTGTATATAAGGAGATGTTGGTGAAGACTGTGGATTTTTTCTAAGGCTGCGACTTTTAGTCTGTTTGGGTCTTCTTGTTTAGAGTATTGTTCATGTAGGGAGGTGTCTGTTGTTATGGGGGTCACCTCCCACTGTGGGTAGTCATATGTAGGGTGGGTGGAGACTTCCGCTATGTTGACTCCTGCCTCATGGAACAGATCTTCAGTGTATTTGGTTATAGGTATGGATTTGTGATACAGGGACGGATGTTTAGTTATATGGTCAGGATGGGAGTGGTAATAAGGGTCTGAGAAGTTATCATAAAATTCAAAGTCTGTGTACATTTGGGTAGCGTATATACGGGGGAGGAGGATGGAGCAGTTAAGTTTTACTAGTTTGCGTAGTGGGAGCCAGCCCACGTCTCGATAAATGAGATCAGTCACCGCGTAGCGGGGGAGCCCCAAAGCTATCTTAAGGCCACGGAGTTCTATTCTTTGTAATTTAATTAGGTCATGTGTTGTTAGGGAGTGCATGGCTTCTATTCCGTATACTAGTTGGCTGCGAATGAGTGATCTTACAAGGTTAGTTAGTATTTTAGGGTCTTGGGCCCATTTTTCATGGGAGATAATTTTGATGAAGTTTAGTATTTTATAAGC
>JAGGCT020002726.1:0-20803 GCA_017654935.2 Phymorhynchus buccinoides | reverse complement strand
GGAGGTGAGTTTAACAATTTGTTCTGTGCAGCTTCTGTACTTTCTAAATCCTGCCTGTACTTGGGGGAGTAGGTTATTCTTTTGTAAGTGATATTCTAGTCGTGAACGTACGATTCTTTCGTACACTTTACCCAGGTGAGGGGTGAGGGAGATGGGGCGGTAGCTCTTGGGATCCTGCCTCGGTTTCCCATTTTTCAGGATCCCGACTACCTGTGCACATTTCCATGCCTGGGGCACTTCCCCACTCTCCCAACACCTAGAGTAAAATTGGTTAAGAATAGATAGAAATGATGGGGGTAGTTGTTTGAGTATTCTATAGGAGATAGGGTCATCTCCTGTTGCTTTGTTGATTTTTTTAATGTTACGAAGGGCCGTAGCAAGCTCGGCTAGTTTTAAGGGGGCATTAATACAGTTAGAGTTATTTGTAGATTTGGGGGGGAGGGGGATTGAGTTTCGTTTTTGTTGTTCAGCGGGGGAAAGATGTTTTGTTTGGCTGGCTTTGGCGAATGTCTCGGCCAGGACGTTGGCTGTTTGTAAATTTGTTTTGGTGAGTGAGTTAGTGATAGGACAGAGAATTCTTGGTGTTTTTGGTTTGCCTCCCGCTTTAATTCTGCGTAGGCGTTTCCATGCGTTATTTAAGTCTTTAAAGGATAAAATTTGTTCATTTGTGAAATATTCTAATTTGGCCTTGGCGACCATCTTTTTGCTGTGTTTTTCTGCTTTGCGTTTATTTTGGTGGTTGGGATGAGAGGGTTGGTGGTTGAAGGTGTTGCTTGCAGAGTGTTTTTGTTGGACGGCCTCCGCACATTCATTATTCCACCAGGGGTTATTTTTTATTTGGTAATTAGTGTTCGGGGATGATTTGGGAATGGAGGTGTCTGCTGCTGTGGTGATGGCTGTTTTTATATTGTCATAATGTGTTTCTAAATTAGTGTTTTGTAAGTCTTCCTGAGTATGTGTATTGAGTAATGTTTTGAATTGTTGCCAGTTGGCTTTCTCAAAGTTGTAGTGGGGGGGGGGGCGGGGGGTCGTCGGAAATCTCAATTTCAACTGTAAGGGAAATAACAATAGGTTTGTGATCAGATCCTAGGGGGTCTACTTGGGGGGTCCATGATAATTCGGTTAGAAGTTGGGGGCTAGCTAGGGTTAGATCAATAGCTGAGGGATTGTTTGTTGGGTTGTCAGGGTATCGAGTGGTAGAGCCGTCGTTTAACAGGGTAAGGTTTGAGTTTAGAATGTCGTAGTATCAGTATAGCAGTAACCCCCCTTTTTATAGTAACCGGCGCGGTCCAAAAATTTAGTGTCTTGCAGTGGAACTGTCGTTCCATTGCAAGAACCATTGATCATTTATTATACTTTCTCCAGACTAACACTACTAAGTACCAACTATTATGTTTACAATCCTTGAGTACAAAATTTTCCGATCTTCCAAAAATTTATGGCTACCAATACCCCCCTCATGTCAGTAATGAAATAGGTAGGGTGTACACAGCAACATACATAAGTCAACACACCCATGTGGGCCACGATGTTTCATTCACCTTCTAGCCGTCGAGCCGTCAACACCTCCAGTAATTGCTCTCGTGCAAGCCAGAAAAGAAAAGGAGACCTCTTCGCCACTGCTGCGTTCGAGCGAAAAAGAAAGGGGACACTTCGCCCCAAACGGATTTGCTTGCCTTCCCTGCTACGGCCTCCAGACCACGTGACTACTTCGTGCCCTGCCAGACACCACCACCCTCCACCCGAGGGCTTTTTTACAGTTAAGTGGCATGACTCGAGCCTCTGGCCGATCGTCCGAAATTGAATAACTTTTTGTAAATTGCGTTATCTCTTGGCCTGGGGAGGCATTGTGTATTGTGTATATATTATTATACTAACAAACATTTTTTCCCATCCCTATTATTTTCCTCTATATTATTTTCTTGTTTCATGTTTAGAAAGATGTAATTAGGGCACCATGAGCGAGGAAAGTTCTAAGATAGAGGGAAGGGAGGGGGTGGGGGACATCACACAGGAAACAAACACGGATAACAGTTTTGAAACTCTCTTTGACAGCTCAGGGGATTCAAACACGTTTATCGAGGTTGAGCCAAAGCTCCCTCTTCGTGAACACATCATAGGGAGTCCCGTCCCCTCCAATACAAGCACTCCAACCACACCTACCAGAAAAAGAAACAGAGGGGACGAATCGAGCCCCTCTAGTCCCAGTCTGTCACCAGGCAGCAAAAAAACAAAAGAAGATTTGCATAACATGGATAAAGAGATTAGTCCAATCAATTCTGAAGTAAGTTGTAGTGGGGGGGGGGGGGGGGGGGGGGCGGGGGGGGTTCGTCGGAAATCTCAATTTCAAACTGTAAGGGAAATAACAATAGGTTTGTGATCAGATCCTAGGGGGTCTACTTGGGGGGTCCATGAGAATTCGGTTAGAAGTTGGGGGCTAGCTAGGGTTAGATCAATAGCTGAGGGATTGTTTGTTGGGTTGTCAGGGTATCGAGTGGTAGAGCCGTCGTTTAACAGGGTAAGGTTTGAGTTTAGAATGTCGTAGTATCAGTATAGCAGTAACCCCCCTTTTTATAGTAACCGGCGCGGTCCAAAAATTTAGTGTCTTGCAGTGGAACTGTCGTTCCATTGCAAGAACCATTGATCATTTATTATACTTTCTCCAGACTAACACTACTAAGTACCAACTATTATGTTTACAATCCTTGAGTTCAAAATTTTCCGATCTTCCAAAAATGTATGGCTACCAATACCCCCCTCATGTCAGTAATGAAATAGGTAGGGTGTACACAGCAACATACATAAGTCAACACACCCATGTGGGCCACGATGTTTCATTCACCTTCTAGCCGTCGAGCCGTCAACACCTCCAGTAATTGCTCTCGTACAAGCCAGAAAAGAAAAGGAGACCTCTTCGCCACTGCTGCGTTCGAGCGAAAAAGAAAGGGGACACTTCGCCCCAAACGGATTTGCTTGCCTTCCCTGCTACGGCCTCCAGACCACGTGACTACTTCGTGCCCTGCCAGACACCACCACCCTCCACCCGAGGGCTTTTTTACAGTTAAGTGGCATGACTCGAGCCTCTGGCCGATCGTCCGAAATTCAATAACTTTTTGTAAATTGCGTTATCTCTTGGCCTGGGGAGGCATTGTGTATTGTGTATATATTATTATACTAACAAACATTTTTTCCCATCCCTATTATTTTCCTCTATATTATTTTCTTGTTTCATGTTTAGAAATATGTAATTAGGGCACCATGAGCGAGGAAAGTTCTAAGATAGAGGGAAGGGAGGGGGTGGGGGACATCACACAGGAAACAAACACGGATAACAGTTTTGAAACTCTCTTTGACAGCTCAGGGGATTCAAACACGTTTATCGAGGTTGAGCCAAAGCTCCCTCTTCGTGAACACATCATAGGGAGTCCCGTCCCCTCCAATACAAGCACTCCAACCACACCTACCAGAAAAAGAAACAGAGGGGACGAATCGAGCCCCTCTAGTCCCAGTCTGTCACCAGGCAGCAAAAAAACAAAAGAAGATTTGCATAACATGGATAAAGAGATTAGTCCAATCAATTCTGAAGTCCAGTGTCTAGACCCATCCCCCTCAAGGGACACAAACACAGACCACACTAAAGAGGGGGAAAACACCATGGGCACCCCCCCCACACCTGTCCCATTCAAAGACAACCCTCACACCATTGACTCAATTTGGGGGTCCACTACCAAAACAAACATAGATATACAACAACAAGAACAACAACAAAACCAGATAGGGTCAAGGCCCATCCCGAAACCAAGACCCAGACGGGTACGTACACACACACCCGCCCATTTGAGGGAAAACTCAAAAGAACCCACAAAACCGACCTTCTTGAAGTACCCGGTCATAGTTGAAGACCTGGGTACGGGTCCAGCTACAATTAAAGGCCTTGGCCCAGTGACCGGGATGCGCCTATGGCAGAATGCCATAGGCGACATCGCGAGTCAGAGATCCCTGGCCGGCAACCGACTCTTGATAGGCTGCATCTCCGCTGAACAGCAGAACAAACTTGCCAATCTGAAACAAATCTCAAAAATCAATGTTAAATGTTTCATACCTACAGCTTCAACGGAGGGGGTTATCAGACCCATCCCTCTGGAAGAAAACATTCAGGACCTTCTGCCATTGATTAAGAACGCCAAACACATATTAAGACTAAACAACCGAGATGGGTCTAAATCTAAAGCAGTGAAAATAACATTTAACGAACCCATCCTCCCCACACAAATTAAGATCTGTGCCCAAACCTTTGAAGTCTCCCCCTTTGTTGCCCCAGTTAGGAAGTGTAGAAAGTGTGCCCGGTTCGGACACTCGGCCGAGCAGTGCCGTTCAAAAAAGGAGACTTGCGCTAGGTGTGCCGAGCCGGGCCACTCAGCACAGTCATGCACGAACACCAACAAGTGCGTGAACTGTGGAGGTCCCCACTCAGCGGCATATGGCGGATGTCCGCAATACCAGCTCCGCGTCCGCGCCAATAGGATTCGCGCGGAAGTTTTCATCCCCTATGCAGAGGCGATACGCCGGGCCAAACTGGCCCAGGAAAGTGAAAGTACAAAAAAACAAAACACCCCATCTTCTCCTTGTTCACCCACAGTAGATCCTCTCTGGCAACAGGAGGACAGACAAAAGCCAAGCTACTCAAATGCAGTCAAAAACCAAAATTTCAAACTTCCAGTCTTAAGTCAGATCCATACCCAACAATCTACAAATCAATCTCTTCCCACTTCTACTAATATCACTGAAACACCAGAAAACCCCAAAGAAACGCAGAACACAAAACCCAAAACAACCCCCAAACTCAAACCTAAGAGACATCGAATCCTGAGCTCACAGGAGAGGGTACTTCGAAAAAAAGCTGAGTCAGCCAAGGCAGCCCTCCGTGAACAAATGACAAGTCACAAGATCGAAGAATTAATCTCCAAACAAATGGCTAAATTCACAGTCGGAATCATGACTCAAGTCACAACATATATGGATAAAATAATGACAAACTTCACAGACAAACTGACAAAACACATACAAACAGAAAACCCAACTAGCCTGACCCCCACCTCCCCCCCTCCAACACAAGATACCACTCTAACAGATAACATTCATTTTAACGTTAAACCAACTTCTAATCATACATCTACTGAGGTCATGGTGACCCAGATCCTAACGCAATTTGCTAAAGCAAGAACTACGCAAAAACCCGGCCTCTTGTTGGACGGCATCCTCTCCCTTTTCCCCCCCTCCAGCAGCCAGCCGTCGGTGAGCTCGAATTCCAATCTATTTAGATTGGCGGAGCTCGCCTGCGGCCCGGCGGGAGGGGAGGGGGTCCGTCAGAAGAGAGTTGGGTCCCAATCATTAAAAAGATAGCGGTGGCGGCCCGCTCACACTACATTTAATTAAACTTTTTCAACCCTTCTTTTTTCTTACTCCCCACCCGTAAGGTTACTATCTAAGTTAAACATTTTGCAATGGAATTGCCGGGCCATTAAAAGAACAGGCGATCATTTAATTCATTACTTATCAACAAACACTAACACATTTCATTTTATTTGTTTACAATCTTTAAATATAAATTACGCTAACTTGCCCCGCATCCAGGGCTACCAATATCCACCTTCAGTTAGTAATACAACAAGCAAAGTATATACAGCCACTTACATACACCTAAACATGCAATACACTAATATAAATTCCCCAGAAGAAAATATAACAGGTAAACGGTATTCCAATACTATTCAAACAAAAATTAATGGTAAAACTACTAACATTTTAAATTTGTATTATCCTAAGGGATATAGTTCAGTCGAAACTACTAATTGGCTTCCCTCCCTTACAGACACTGTCTCCTGGGTAGTGGTGGGAGACTTTAATGCTCATCACCCTACCTGGGAGGACTTTGGTTTTTCACCTAGTGGCGGGGGTGGGATGTTAATCCAACAAATAAATGATTCCCACTTAATTCTTCTTAATGACGGATCGTCCACTCGATTTCCAGATTCAAATAAGCATAAACCAACAGCTATTGATTTAACACTGGTCAGTCCTGATTTAGTGGTTAACCACGAGTGGTATCCGTTGTCTGATACCTTGTTATCAGACCACAAACCAATTTTTATTACTTTTAATATCCAAGTCCCACCACCTACCCAACCCCATCAAAATAATTTTAATTACGATAATGCTAACTGGACCTTATTCCAGTCTATTCTTAGTAAATATAATAAAGACGACATTTTTGACCCAGATTTAGAAACTAATTATGAGAATATAAGAACTACTATTCTAAAAACATGCCATCTTTCTATTCCATCAATTACACAGACCACAAAAACTCGTCCATCAGCAAAACCGTGGTGGAACGAGACAGTTTGTGAGGCCATTAAAAAGAAAAAAAGAGCATGTAACTATTTTGATTGCCATCCCACCCCGCCCAACCATACCTCCAAAGTAGAGGCGGAAGATCTTTGCGAGGAGGCCATTAACGTTGCTAAACGGGATTATTTTAATAAAGAGGATATTATTGATCATAAGGATCTAGGCTTAGCCTGGAAAAAAATAAAGCGTATAAATAACAGAGGTAGAGTGTGGGAGCCTAGAGTGACACAAAATAATATAACAACCACTACTAATTCCCAAACTGCAGAAGTGCTTGCAGAAACATTTGCTGAAGCATGTCAGACAAAATATTTATCCATAGAGGAACAGAACAGACGGAACGAAAAATCTTATACACAAAAGTCTTCAAATAACTCTCACTATATCAATGCCCCCCTCAAATTGACCGAGCTTGCTGGGTCCCTAAATCAAATTAGAAAAACCAATAAAGCCACGGGAGTTGATCCTATCTCCTACAAGTTAATTAAAAAATTGCCCCCTTCTTTTCACGAGATTCTATTAAAATTTTACGCTAGATGTTGGGAGGGTGGGGAGGTGCCATGTGCATGGAGAGAGGCACAGGTGGTAGGGGTCCTTAAGCCAGGAAAACCGGCTAGGGACCCCAAGAGTTACCGCCCCATCTCCCTCACTCCCCATCTAGGCAAGTTATACGAGAGAATCGTAAAAAATAGACTAGAATATTTTCTAGATAAAAATAACATAATTCCCACCATACAGGCAGGTTTTCGTAAACACAGGTCCTGTATGGAACAAGTAGTCAGACTTACCTCCCATGTCAGAAAAGCCCTGGCTAGACGCAGGAAAGTCTTTGCCACCTTTTTTTACATAAAAGGGGCATATGACTCCGTCTGGCATGGGAGGCTACTTCGAAAAAATCAGCAGGCTCGGTATTGAGGGCAATACATATAACTTTATATTAACATTTTTCCAGAATAGAAGTTTTAGAGTAAGGGTGGGCCAGTCACTCTCAACAAGTCGCCATATGAACATGGGAGTTCCCCAGGGCAGTATCATAGCACCTACTCTTTTTAACATCATGGTCCATGACATATCCCAAATTAAATTTGAAGGTTGTCGCATATCAATGTATGCAGACGACATAGCTATTTGGTCGCTACCTACAGCAAGAGGGGTAAAATCTACCCTTGACCCTGAACTTGGTGTTCACCAACATAACACCAACCTAATACTGCATTATTTAAAGTTTAATGGTTTTTCCATTTCGCCACAAAAGTGCGAATTCATGATTTTTTCAACTGGCCACATTAAATATGATAATTATAAAATCCAAATTTTAGACCAAATAAAAACACCATCCCCCTATGTTAAATTTCTAGGAGTCTATCTATCGAGAGATCTGTCATGGACCCAACATATAACACACTTAGTCAATAAATCAACAAAGGCCCTTAATTTCATTAAAGTTATAACAAGACAGAAATGGGCCAAAGATCCCAAATTCATAATATATCTGGTTAGGACCTTGGTCCGTAGCCGTCTCACCTACGGTATGGAAACTTTTTACAACTTAACCAGATCCAATTTAAAAGCAATACAATTAATAGAACTTAAAGCCCTTAAGACTGCCCTGGGCCTCCCGTCCTTCGCGGTTAACTACCTGGTTTATAGAGATGTGGGCTGGCTCCCCTTACATCACTTAATTAAACTAAACTGTGCGACCTTCTTGTCAAGATTATACAGCACTAACAATTTTACTAGAGAAGATTTTCTTACACAATTTTCCGATCCTTATTTTGCAACATCAAATAAAACAAATAAAAAATACATTAATATTTATGATTATACAGAAAGCCTTTTTATAAATTCTGATATATCTATAGAGAGAACAGTTTTTTATCCCAAGAACATAGTGCCACAGTGGGATTGGGATCCTCCAAACTACGATACTTCCTTACATCAAGAATTTAATAAAGAAGAAGATATAAATCAACTTACAGTAGCTGCCAAACAAAAAATTTATAATTTTAAACACCAACTTAGTATTTTCACTGATGGCTCAAAAATCACCCAAAGACAGATAGGATGTGCTTTTGCAATTCCCAGTTTAAAAATCTTCAAAAAATTTCAACTTAATTGTAATATTTCAATTTTTTCAGCAGAATTGTGGGCTATTTTAGAAGCCCTTTCATACATTAACTATCTACCCAACCCTCCTTTCCAAATTGCTATCTTTTCGGATTCACTTTCCTCCATCCAAGCAATGCAAGGGGAAAGCCACAACCGTTTAGAAATAAAGAACGAAATAAAAAAATTAATCCATCATCTACAGCTAAAAGGGACCATGGTCACCTTGATATGGATCCCCTCCCACTGTGGCCTGATGGGAAATGAACTAGCAGACCGTGAAGCAAAAAGGGCAGCCACTCAAATGTCTGGTTCACCAGTAGACATTGGTCTGTCACTTGGCGAGGTCAAATCTTTATTAAAAAAAGCGTCACTTCAGGAGTGGGCGAGGGAACTTGAAATATACTCTAAGGCCCATTCCTGGGATTATAACTTAGTTCAGGGGGGACTCTTCCTCACCGTTCCAAATCATGTATTAAAACTAATTTTCCGTTTAAGAACTAAATCACATTTTTGTAAATTTCAAAACATCATATGTGAATGTAACAGCCAACTTAATTTAGACCACCTTTTCACACCTTGTGCCTTTATACAAAAGGACTTCACCAAACTTTTTAATAAACTTCAAGCAGCAAATATATCTTTCACTTTAAAAGATATTTTGAAATACGGTGAGAAGGAATGGTCCCCCCTGGTATGGTTTGCAGAAGCCATACGCCAATCTAGTTTTAAAGAACATTTCTAAGAAAGCAAAAAACATATTGTTTTATTAGTTGTTATACAGCACTCATTTTAATCTATTTTAATCTGTCACTATAAAAATCCTCATAGAGGGCCGGCTTTTTGGCGGCCATCTTGACCTTATTTTAATATTTGCTCCGTATCTGTTTTGTTCCTTATTATTAAAAAAATAAAAAAGAAAATAAAAAAAATAATAAAAAATAAATAAATAAACAATAAAAAAATGTCTATTAATTAATTATAATGGGGACTCTGTGTCTGGGCCGGATCGGTACCCCCCCCCCCCCCTTTCGGGAGGGGGGGGTGGTGCTGGGTGCGACTCAGACACAGACTCTATGGTAGTTACGTCGCGTCGTCTCTTCTCCCCTTCTTTTTTGGGAGGGGGGGGGCAGACGTCTGCAAGGTGTCTCGGGCGGTGACAGATTTAATCTCTTGCTGCCCGAGATACCTCCGGGTGGTCACCCTTATTGGTGTCACGCCCGCGGTAACGTCCCTATCCGAAGGGAATCCTTAACCCGCTTCTTATATATTAAAATTTATCATAATCCACCTGGTGGGGGTGGAGTCTCTCTGTGTGTCGGTCCCGTCGCCCACTCACACACCCTTTCCCATTTCCCCACTTCCGCTATTCTTTTATTTTCTCCCTTCCCCCCTGTCCGTGGGTTCCCGGCTTGCCACACAGAGACTTCTTTGGTAGCTGTTACGCTTAGCGTTGTGGTCCCCCCTCATGGACCACATAAGCGGCGCCTTTCCTCTGGGTGGGGAGAGGAGGAGGGGTCCCTTTCCCTCCCTCCCCTCTCCCCCCTCATGTAAGAATCCTTAACCTCCCCCCCCTCCATCACCATTTATTACCTTTATACTTTGTTGTTTTTATCCATCTGTTTATATTTATTTATTTAATATAATAAACATAAAATAACAAAAACAAGTGTACCTGGCTCCCATGCTACAGTATTATATTATCGTCTAAATGACATCATGTCAACGAAGGCGGGAGGGATTTTGTGGCCACCCCCCTTCGGGATAACATGTAATATTTTAAAATCTTACAAACAAACCGCGTGGTCGCCACTGCTTGTCTCTTGTCAACTCTAAAATTTATACTTAATTAGATACGGGAATATCCTGACCATTGGATTGGTCCCGACCACAAATACATTTAATCTCCATATATATATTCTTGATATTTGCCGGCCAGGGATTCTCCTGTTTCCTTTTTCTAGGCGCCGGGTTAATCTTGCCGGACTTTTTAAATATATAACTATACTTCATGATAAATATACCATACTATTATATAAAGTACCTCACATTAATTTTACTAGTAACTTTTAACTTAATTTTAGTCAGGATGATGATCTGACTTTTATAAAAAATAATTTTAAACATATTCAAAACGTTAAATATTTTAACACAAAATTTAATTATATAGTTCATGGTGCCCTATCGGTATTATAATCTTACATGTTTGTATTTTATGTTTGTATTATAGTTAGCTTGGACTGGGATCAGTTAAAAGTAAATAGGCCCATATGGAGGTCCCCCTCTCGGGGAGGTGTGCCCGTGGCTGGCGGTGGGTGTGGGTTTGTCTCACACTCCCACCGGCGGCGGGGGCGGCTCCCCTTGACAGGTCGAGGACTCCTGGGTTATTGCCCCTCACTTTTCCCTCCCTCCCAAAACCCGTGAGAAGACTTCCCCCTTGATGGGGTGGGCCCGTCGTGGGTTGCTGACGCGAGGATGTCTTGCGTATACCTCCCTCGGCTGGCCTGCCCCAACATCGTGTGTTGAGGCCCTCCGGGATCCCCCTACCCCTCCCCATCCCTTTCTCATCAAGATCCCTTTCCAAGATTTAACACTTATCCCCCTTTAAAAATTAATTTGGTTAATGTACATACTATAAAATTATAGCCAGGTTACGAGTTTTCTCCCCTGGTATTTTAATAGATTCATATATAAATGTTATTTACTATGTAAATACATTTAAATTTTTTGTAATATATTGTAAATAATAAAATAAAAAGATATATCTGTAAATATATGTTTTTAAAACATAATTAATGCCATCATTGGTTTTTATAAATAAAAGCACATTTCTAATTTTAACACAGTAGCCCTTGAATTTTAATTTCAACCGGGAGGGTTGAATCTAGGCAAATCTGCAAACAAAAGACTTTTAACATTAAAACTTTTATACTCATATAGTTAGATATTTGATGTCCACGGACACTTATAACTATATTTTAAAGTTTTTATCAGGATGCTCCTCTAGTCAAAATCAAATCTTGCGCTTTTAGAAATCCTCCCCACACATTTCTATGTTTTGTCTACGTCTTTGTATATGTCCTTTTTAGTTTTGTATCGTCTTTTATGTTTCATTTTTCCAACTAACAAATGTCCCATATGTGCCTTCCCAGGTCGAGAGGACGTAAAATTCTAGATAACTGAACATAAGTCAACACATAAAATACACCCCAGTTCCATCCCCCATAGTCACTGACAACGATACTGTTTACTCCAATACTATTCAAGCCAGAATTAACGGCACAACAACAAACTTTTTAAATATTTATTTTCCAAAAGGCTATCATGCCAGTGCCACTTGTGACTGGCTCTCTACTCTTCATAATTCCGCCTCCTGGGTCGTGGTGGGGGACTTTAATGCCCACCACCCCGCCTGGGAGGCCTTCAACTCTAAACCCGATCCTGGAGGTACCAGATTATTTAATGAAATCAATAATTCCGAATTAGTACTCATAAACGATGGTTCTTCCACTAGATTCCCTGACAGTACTAAACAAAAACCCTCCGCCATTGATTTGTCCCTAGTATCTCCCAACCTCTTAACCAGTCACGAGTGGTATCCCTTTTCTGATACATTATTTTCCGATCATAAACCGATTTCCATTGAGTTTAACGTCCCACACGAAGAAACCAAAAATACACAAAAACAACACCATAAATACAACTTTGATAAAGCCAATTGGCATCTTTTTCGATCACTTTTAAACAAAGATACAGTTAATAATATTTCACACAATAACTTAGAGACTTATTACGATAATATTAGAAAAACCATCATACAAGCCAGTAATAGGGCAATTCCTGCTCTTCCCCTGTACGATAACAGTAGGCCTAGAGCAAAGCCATGGTGGAATGAGAGGGTAAGACAGGCAGTGCAGGCCAAGAAGAAGGCCTGCAATCGTTTTGACCTGCACCCCTCTCTCCCCAATCACATACTAAAGCTCGAGGCAGAGACTTACTGTGATGATACTATTAATGAAGCTAAAAGGGAACACTTTAAAGACCAAGACATAACCGACTATAAAGACCTTGCTAAAGCCTGGAAAAAATTAAGAAAAATGAACGCCAAAGATAAAGTATGGGAGCCCAGAGTCCTTAGAAACAACATACTCACTACTAACAACTATGATACAGCCAACACCTTAGCAGAAACTTTCGCTCAAGCCAGTCAAACCAGATTTCTTCCTACTAAAGATAAAATCAAACGACAAAGCCACCCCCACCATACTAAATCTGACGATAACTCACATTTCATTAACGCCCCTCTGAAAATTACCGAGGTTGCTGCATCCATTAACTTAATCAAAAAAACTAGTAAAGCCACAGGAGAAGACCCTATCTCCTACAAACTAATAAAAGAACTCCCACAATCGTTTCATACGATCTTACACGATTTTTATTCCAAGTGTTGGGAAGGGGGAACCGTGCCTCAGGCATGGAAGGAGGCACAGGTAGTAGGGATCCTGAAGCCAGGAAAACCGGCAAGGGATCCCAAAAGCTACCGCCCCATCTCCCTCACCCCTCACTTGGGCAAGATTTACGAGCGTATCGTAAAACATAGACTGGAATATTTCCTAGATAAAAATAACATCATCCCCAACTTTCAGGCAGGCTTTCGCCGTCACAGAAACTGTATGGAACAAGTCGTCAGACTTGTCTCCCATGTCAGACGCTCATTTGCACGTCGCAGAAAAGTCATGGCCACCTTTTTCGACATAAAAGGGGCCTATGACTCAGTCTGGCATGGGAAACTCCTTGATAAACTCAGCAGCCTCGGTATTGAGGGCAACACATTTAACTTTATACTTTCATTTCTATATAACCGGAGCTTGAGAGTGAGGGTGGGTCAATCCCTATCGATGTCCCACCACCTTGACATGGGAGTGCCCCAGGGCAGCATCATAGCCCCCACCCTATTTAACATTATGGTCCACGACATCTACAAACTAAAATTACACAACTGCAAGATCTCAATGTACGCTGATGACATCGCGATTTGGTCTATCAACACCCCCCCCGGAAAATACCACAGTTTAGACCCCCACCTTATTACCCATCAAACCAACACAAACAAAATAACTGACTATCTACACAGCAATGGTTTTATAGTAGCCCCCCAAAAATGTGATTTTATCATCTTTTCAACTACTAAGGTCACTGACCTCACTATGAATATTGACAATACCCCCAAACTACCCGTGCAATCAGTCAAATTTCTTGGGGTCCTTCTAACACACAATCTATCCTGGAACAGCCACATCAACTATCTGACCCAGAAAGCACACAAAGCACTAAACTTTATAAAAGTCATAGCCAGACAACCATGGGCTAAGGACCCCAAATTCCTAGTATATTTAGTAAGAACACTTGTAAGAAGTAGACTAACATATGGCATGGAAGCCTTTTACTCCCTGTCACAAACTAACCTTACAACCCTTCAACGCTTTGAAATTAAGGCCCTAAAGACTGCCCTGGGCCTCCCAAGATTCGCAGTAACATCGCTGATTTATAGGGACATCGATTGGACCCCACTCTCTCACCTAATTAAACTAAACTGTGCCTTACTCCTAACCCGTCTTTACGCCACTAAAACCTTTACAGAAGATGAATTTATGACTTCATTTTCCGATCCATACTTTGCCACGTCCAAAAAATACAAAAAATATAGTAACATCTGTGATTTTACACAAGATCTAAGGAATAAAGCAGACATCTCTTTTAGTAACATCGCAGCTTTTCCACAGCATAGACCCCCACAGTGGGACTGGGATCCACCCGACCTAGATATTAGTCTTCATCTTCTCTATAACAAAGAACTTGATTCTAATCGTCTTACAGCAGCAGCCAAACAAAAAATATACGATCTCAAACAATATCTATCAATCTACACAGACGGCTCCCTAATAAGTTACAACAAAATAGGATGTGCCTTTAATATTCCAAGCCTCAAAATATCTAAATCCTTCCAACTCAACAACAACATTTCTATCTTTTCGGCTGAACTCTGGGCCATCCTAGAAGCACTGGCCTTCATTAATAATCTACCAATATCCCCATTCCAGATTGTCATATTTACTGACTCTCTTTCCTCTATTAAAGCTTTACAAGGCAACAATCACAACCGTGCAGAAATTAAAAACGAAATCTTACATCTCACACATCTCCTACACCTTAGAGGTACTCAGGTTCTTATAGTGTGGATCCCGTCCCACTGCGGTTTAACCGGTAATGACCTAGTGGACAAAGATGCCAAGTCGGCCGCCTTGGGTCATTCCGGTAACATTATTTCGATTAAACTCTCCGTTGGAGAAACTAAGAACATGTTAAAAAAAGTAACTGCCCAGGAGTGGGCAAAAGAATTAGAATCATACGCCAAAGCCCACTCCTGGGACCCCAAAATTGTCCAGGGGGGACTGTTCTTGTCAATTCCACGTAAAATACAATCCTTAATTCTTCGGTTAAGGACTAGGTCTTATTTCTGTAAATATAAAGAACTGCCCTGCATCTGTAACAACACTATAAACCTTGAACACCTCTTCACACCCTGTGACTACATCCAAAAACAACTATCAACCTTCTTAGACAGATTAAAATCGTTAAATATCCCCTTTACACAAGACTCCATCCTATCTAGAGGCCCACAGGAATGGTCCCCCCTGGTATGGTCCGGGGAGGCAATTAAGAACGCCTCCTTCGGCCACCTATTTTAATCATAACTAAAATACACAAAACAATTTATTAATTCAACCTTACTCCACTCTTTACACCGGTGAGGGAGGGGACCCTCCGGGCGGTCCGCACACCTGACCACCCTCCATCTCCTTTATACCCCCCACTTCCCTCTTTTAATATACAGCAGTACCACAACTATTAGTGCTGGCTCTTTTGAGCACATCTTTTTACTCACTTCCCCCCCCGTGGATGGGTGCGCGGCCCGAACTCCGGAGGCCTCCTTTGTAGCCGTCACGTCACAACGTTGCGCCAGGTCCTTGTGCCTGATGCCCGGGGTCCCTCCGCATCCGTGCAGGACCCCGGTAGATGCCGTACGTATGTGTGTAGATGCTCTACGTATGTGTGTAGATGCCGTACGTATGTGTGTAGATGCTCTACGTATGTGTGTAGATGCCCTACGTATATGTGTAGATGCCCTACGTATGTGTGTAGATGCCCTACGTATGTGTGTAGATGCTCTACGTATGTGTGTAGATGCTCTATGTATGTGTGTAGATGCCCTACGTATATGTGTAGATGCTCTACGTATATGTGTAGATGCTCTACGTATATGTGTAGATGCCCTACGTATCTACGTTGTGTGTAGATGCTACTACGTAGATATATATGTGTAGATGCTCTACGTATATGTGTAGATGCTCTACGTATGTGTGTAGATGCTCTACGTATATGTGTAGATGCCCTACGTATATGTGTAGATGCCCTACGTATATGTGTAGATGCTCTACGTATGTGTGTAGATGCTCTACGTATGTGTGTAGATGCTCTACGTATATGTGTAGATGCTCTACGTATGTGTGTGTAGATGCCCTACGTATGTGTGTAGATGCTCTACGTATATGTGTAGATGCCCTACGTATATGTGTAGATGCCCTACGTATATGTGTAGATGCCCTACGTATGTGTGTAGATGCCCTACGTATATGTGTAGATGCTCTACGTATGTGTGTAGATGCCCTACGTATGTGTGTAGATGCCCTACGTATATGTGTGTAGATGCCTACGTATATGTGTAGATGCCCTACGTATATGTGTAGATGCTCTACGTATGTGTGTAGATGCTAATATGTGTCCTAGATGTATACATGTGTGTAGATGCTACGTACGTGTAGATGCTCTATTATGTGTAGATGCCCTACGTATATGTGTAGATGCCCTACGTATGTGTGTAGATGCCCTACGTATCTACGTATGTGTAGATGCTCTACGTATGTGTGTAGATGCCCTACGTATATGTGTAGATGCTCTACGTATATGTGTAGATGCCCTACGTATATGTGTAGATGCTCTACGTATGTATGTGTGTAGATGCTCTACGTATATGTGTAGATGCCCTACGTATGTAGATGCTCTACGATGCTCTACTACGTATGTGTGTAGATGCCCTACGTATGTGTGTAGATGCCCTACGTATGTGTGTAGATGCTCTACGTATATGTGTAGATGCCCTACGTATATGTGTAGATGCTCTACGTATATGTGTAGATGCCCTACGTATATGTGTAGATGCTCTATGTGTAGATGCCCTACGTATGTGTAGATGCTCTACGTATGTGTGTAGATGCCCTACGTATATGTGTAGATGCTCTACGTATGTGTGTAGATGCCCTACGTATATGTGTAGATGCCCTACGTATATGTGTAGATGCCCTACGTATATGTGTAGATGCCCTACGTATGTGTGTAGATGCTCTACGTATATGTGTAGATGCCCTACGTATATGTGTAGATGCTCTACGTATGTGTGTAGATGCTCTACGTATATGTGTAGATGCTCTACGTATGTGTGTAGATGCTCTACGTATGTGTGTAGATGCCCTACGTATGTGTGTAGATGCTCTACGTATGTGTGTAGATGCTCTACGTATGTGTGTAGATGCCCTACGTATGTGTGTACGTAGATGCTCTACGTATATGTGTAGATGCCCTACGTATATGTGTAGATGCCCTACGTATATGTGTAGATGCCCTACGTATGTGTGTAGATGCCCTACGTATATGTGTAGATGCTCTACGTATGTGTGTAGTATGCCCTACGTATATGTAGAGCCCTACGTATTACGTAGATGCTCTACGTATTCATGATGCTCTACGTATGTGTGTAGATGCCCTACGTATGTGTGTAGATGCCCTACGTATATGTGTACATGCCCTACGTATATGTGTAGATGCTCTACGTATGTGTGTAGATGCTCTACGTATATGTGTAGATGCCCTACGTATGTGCGTAGATGCTCTACGTATTCGTGTAGATGCTCTAGGTATGTGTCCCTACGTATGTGTGTAGATGCCCTACGTATGTGTGTAGATGCTCTACGTATATGTGTAGATGCTCTACGTATGTGTGTAGATGCTCTACGTATATGTGTAGATGCCCTACGTATATGTGTAGATGCCCTACGTATGTGTGTAGATGCCCTACGTATGTGTGTAGATGCTCTACGTATATGTGTAGATGCCCTACGTATGTGTGTAGATGCTCTACGTATGTGTGTAGATGCCCTACGTATGTGTGTGTAGATGCCCTACGTATGTGTGTAGATGCCCTACGTATGTGTGTAGATGCCCTACGTATGTGTGTAGATGCCCTACGTATGTGTGTAGATGCCCTACGTATGTGTAGATGCCCTACGTATAGGTGTATGCTCTACGTATGTGTGTAGATGCCCTACGTATATTGTGTAGATGCTCTACGTATGTGTGTAGATGCTCTACGTATGTGTGTAGATGCCCTACGTATATGTGTAGATGCTCTACGTATGTGTGTAGATGCCCTACGTATATGTGTAGATGCCCTACGTATATGTGTAGATGCCCTACGATGTGTGTAGATGCCTACTACGTATAGATGCTCTGTGTGTAGATGCCCTACGTATGTGTGTAGATGCCCTACGTATATGTGTAGATGCCCTACGTATATGTGTAGATGCCCTACGTATATGTGTAGATGCCCTACGTATGTGTGTAGATGCTCTACGTATGTGTGTAGATGCTCTACGTATTCGTGTAGATGCTCTACGTATGTGTGTAGATGCCCTACGTATGTGTGTAGATGCTCTACGTATATATGTGTAGCTCTACGTATATGTGTAGATGCTCTACGTATGTGAGTGTAGCCCTACGCTCTACGTATATGTGTAGATGCCCTACGTATGTGTGTAGATGCCCTACGTATGTGTGTACGATGCCCTACGTATACGTATGTGTAGATGCCCTACGTATATGTGTAGATGCACTACGTATATGTGTAGATGCCCTACGTATATGTGTAGATGCTCTACGTGCCCTATATGTGTGTAGATGCCCTACGTATGTGTGTAGATGCTCTACGTATGTGTGTAGATGCTCTACGTATGTGTGTAGATGCTCTACTACGTATGTGTGTAGATGCTCTACGTATATGTGTAGATGCCCTACGTATGTGTGTAGATGCCCTACGTATGTGTGTAGATGCCCTACGTATATGTGTAGATGCCCTACGTATGTGTGTAGATGCTCTACGTATGTGTGTAGATGCCCTACGTATGTGTGTAGATGCCCTACGTATGTGTGTAGATGCTCTACGTATATGTGTAGATGCCCTACGTATGTGTGTAGATGCCCTACGTATGTGTGTAGATGCCCTACGTATGTGTGTAGATGCCCTACGTATATGTGTAGATGCTCTACGTATATGTGTAGATGCCCTACGTATATGTGTAGATGCCTACTACGTATGTGTGTAGATGCCCTACGTATGTGTGTAGATGCTCTACGTATGTGTGTAGATGCCCTACGTATATGTGTAGATGCTCTACGTATATGTGTAGATGCCCTACGTATATGTGTAGATGCCCTACGTATGTGTGTAGATGCTCTACGTATTTGTGTAGATGCTCTACGTATGTGTATAGATGTAGATGCCTCTACGTATTTGTGTAGATGCCCTACGTATATGTGTAGATGCTCCTACGTATGTGTGTAGATGCTCTACGTATATGTGTAGATGCCCTACGTATATGTGTAGATGCTCTACGTATGTGTGTAGATGCTCTACGTATGTGTGTAGATGCCCTACGTATGTGTGTAGATGCCCTACGTATATGTGTAGATGCCTATACGTATGTGTGTAGATGCCCTACGTACTCTATGTATGTGTGTAGATGCCCTACGTATGTGTGTAGATGCCCTACGTATGTGTGTATATATGTGTAGATGCCCTACGTATATGTGTAGATGCTCTACGTATGTGTGTAGATGCCCTACGTATATGTGTAGATGCCCTACGTATATGTGTAGATGCTTCTACGTATATGTGAGATGCTCTACGTATATGTGTAGATGCCCTACGTATATGTGTAGATGCCCTACGTATATGTGTAGATGCTCTACGTATATGTGTAGATGCCCTACGTATATGTGTAGATGCTCTACGTATGTGTGTAGATGCTCTACGTATGTGTGTAGATGCCCTACGTATATGTGTAGATGCCCTACGTATATGTGTAGATGCCCTACGTATGTGTGTAGATGCTCTACGTATGTGTGTAGATGCTCTATGTATGTGTGTAGATGCCCTACGTATATGTGTAGATGCCCTACGTATATGTGTAGATGCTCTACGTATATGTGTAGATGCTCTACGTATATGTGTAGATGCTCTACTTATTTGTGTAGATGCTCTACGTATATGTGTAGATGCCCTACGTATATGTGTAGATGCCCTACGTATGTGTGTAGATGCTCTACGTATGTGTGTAGATGCCCTACGTATGTGTGTAGATGCCCTACGTATGTGTGTAGATGCCCTACGTATGTGTGTAGATGCCCTACGTATGTGTGTAGATGCCCTACGTATGTGTGATGTCTACGTATGTGTTGTAGATGCTCTATGTATGTGTGTAGATGCCCTACGTATATGTGTAGATGCTCTACGTATGTGTGTAGATGCCCTACGTATGTGTGTAGATGCTCTACGTATGTGTGTAGATGCCCTACCTATGTGTGTAGATGCTCTACGTATATGTGTAGATGCCATACGTATATGTGTGTAGATGCTCTACATATGTGTAGATGCCCTACGTATATGTGTACCTGCTCGCGATGCCTTATGTGTGTTCCACCTGCTCGAGCTTACCAGAGCCCTGGCGAGACCAGAGCTGCGACTGTCTTGTGGGGAGGATTCTTCTTCTTCATTCCGCCACTTGGAAGTTTGGTCAGTAGCTGCATAAAATTGGTATTAATCCCGTTAAAACTCGTACAACAACGCGCGCGTAACAATGTAAAGTAGCTAGTTATAGGTTTGCTAACATGTGTATTTGTGTACGTTTTCTTTGGTTCATCTTCTTATTATTTTCTTGATTTTTGCATAAGGGGCTAAGGAACTGACTGGCTGGGTCATGACTTGTCAGTTGGATAGGTTTTTGCCGGTCGTAGAATTTGGTACTTGAACTCGGCACATGTTTTTGAATCAATGTTTTTGCTCGCCATTGTGTGTTTAGGCCGTACAAATCGTTTTTGGTTCAAAGCGTATTTG
>JAGGCT020002725.1:0-7500 GCA_017654935.2 Phymorhynchus buccinoides | reverse complement strand
TATGATCAGTGTGTAGTCAAAGATGTACTGTTTGTGGGCTGCTGCATTGTACCAGAGGGAGGGCCAGCTTATGATCAGTGTGTAGTCAAAGATGTACTGTTTGTGGGCTGCTACATTGTACCAGTGGGAGGGCCAGCTTATGATCAGTGTGTAGTCAAAGATGTACTGTTTGTGGGCTGCTACATTGTACCAGAGGGAGGGCCAGCTTATGATCAGTGTGTAGTCAAAGATGTGCTGTTTGTGGGCTGCTACATTGTACCAGAGGGAGGGCCAGCTTATAATCAGTGTGTAGTCAAAGATGTACTGTTTGTGGGCTGCTGCATTGTACCAGTGGGAGGGCCAGCCTATGATCAGTGTGTAGTCAAAGATGTACTGTTTGTGGGCTGCTACATTGTACCAGTGGGAGGGCCAGCTTATGATCAGTGTGTAGTCAAAGATGTACTGTTTGTGGGCTGCTGCATTGTACCAGAGGGAGGGCCAGCTTATGATCAGTGTGTAGTCAAAGATGTACTGTTTGTGGGCTGCTACATTGTACCAGAGGGAGGGCCAGCTTATGATCAGTGTGTAGTCAAAGATGTACTGTTTGTGGGCTGCTACATTGTACCAGTGGGAGGGCCAGCTTATGATCAGTGTGTAGTCAAAGATGTACTGTTTGTGGGCTGCTGCATTGTACCAGAGGGAGGGCCAGCTTATGATCAGTGTGTAGTCAAAGATGTACTGTTTGTGGGCTGCTACATTGTACCAGTGGGAGGGCCAGCTTATGATCAGTGTGTAGTCAAAGATGTACTGTTTGTGGGCTGCTACATTGTACCAGTGGGAGGGCCAGCTTATGATCAGTGTGTAGTCAAAGATGTACTGTTTGTGGGCTGCTACATTGTACCAGTGGGAGGGCCAGCCTATGATCAGTGTGTAGTCAAAGATGTACTGTTTGTGGGCTGCTACATTGTACCAGTGGGAGGGCCAGCCTATGATCAGTGTGTAGTCAAAGATGTACTGTTTGTGGGCTGCTACATTGTACCAGTGGGAGGGCCAGCCTATGATCAGTGTGTAGTCAAAGATGTACTGTTTGTGGGCTGCTACATTGTACCAGAGGGAGGGCCAGCCTATGATCAGTGTGTAGTCAAAGATGTACTGTTTGTGGGCTGCTGCATTGTACCAGTGGGAGGGCCAGCTTATGATCAGTGTGTAGTCAAAGATGTACTGTTTGTGGGCTGCTACATTGTACCAGTGGGAGGGCCAGCTTATGATCAGTGTGTAGTCAAAGATGTACTGTTTGTGGGCTGCTACATTGTACCAGAGGGAGGGCCAGCTTATGATCAGTGTGTAGTCAAAGATGTACTGTTTGTGGGCTGCTACATTGTACCAGAGGGAGGGCCAGCTTATGATCAGTGTGTAGTCAAAGATGTACTGTTTGTGGGCTGCTACATTGTACCAGTGGGAGGGCCAGCCTATGATCAGTGTGTAGTCAAAGATGTACTGTTTGTGGGCTGCTACATTGTACCAGTGGGAGGGCCAGCTTATGATCAGTGTGTAGTCAAAGATGTACTGTTTGTGGGCTGCTACATTGTACCAGTGGGAGGGCCAGCTTATGATCAGTGTGTAGTCAAAGATGTACTGTTTGTGGGCTGCTACATTGTACCAGTGGGAGGGCCAGCTTATGATCAGTGTGTAGTCAAAGATGTACTGTTTGTGGGCTGCTACATTGTACCAGTGGGAGGGCCAGCCTATGATCAGTGTGTAGTCAAAGATGTACTGTTTGTGGGCTGCTGCATTGTACCAGTGGGAGGGCCAGCTTATGATCAGTGTGTAGTCAAAGATGTACTGTTTGTGGGCTGCTACATTGTACCAGTGGGAGGGCCAGCCTATGATCAGTGTGTAGTCAAAGATGTACTGTTTGTGGGCTGCTACATTGTACCAGTGGGAGGGCCAGCCTATGATCAGTGTGTAGTCAAAGATGTACTGTTTGTGGGCTGCTACATTGTACCAGTGGGAGGGCCAGCCTATGATCAGTGTGTAGTCAAAGATGTACTGTTTGTGGGCTGCTACATTGTACCAGTGGGAGGGCCAGCTTATGATCAGTGTGTAGTCAAAGATGTACTGTTTGTGGGCTGCTACATTGTACCAGTGGGAGGGCCAGCTTATGATCAGTGTGTAGTCAAAGATGTACTGTTTGTGGGCTGCTACATTGTACCAGTGGGAGGGCCAGCTTATGATCAGTGTGTAGTCAAAGATGTACTGTTTGTGGGCTGCTACATTGTACCAGAGGGAGGGCCAGCTTATGATCAGTGTGTAGTCAAAGATGTACTGTTTGTGGGCTGCTACATTGTACCAGAGGGAGGGCCAGCCTATGATCAGTGTGTAGTCAAAGATGTACTGTTTGTGGGCTGCTACATTGTACCAGTGGGAGGGCCAGCCTATGATCAGTGTGTAGTCAAAGATGTACTGTTTGTGGGCTGCTACATTGTACCAGTGGGAGGGCCAGCTTATGATCAGTGTGTAGTCAAAGATGTACTGTTTGTGGGCTGCTACATTGTACCAGAGGGAGGGCCAGCTTATGATCAGTGTGTAGTCAAAGATGTACTGTTTGTGGGCTGCTGCATTGTACCAGTGGGAGGGCCAGCTTATGATCAGTGTGTAGTCAAAGATGTACTGTTTGTGGGCTGCTACATTGTACCAGTGGGAGGGCCAGCCTATGATCAGTGTGTAGTCAAAGATGTACTGTTTGTGGGCTGCTGCATTGTACCAGTGGGAGGGCCAGCCTATGATCAGTGTGTAGTCAAAGATGTACTGTTTGTGGGCTGCTGTATTGTACCAGTGGGAGGGCCAGCCTTATGATCAGTGTGTAGTCAAAGATGTACTGTTTGTGGGCTGCTACATTGTACCAGTGGGAGGGACAGCCTATGATCAGTGTGTAGTCAAAGATGTACTGTTTGTGGGCTGCTACATTGTACCAGAGGGAGGGCCAGCCTATGATCAGTGTGTAGTCAAAGATGTACTGTTTGTGGGCTGCTACATTGTACCAGTGGGAGGGCCAGCCTATGATCAGTGTGTAGTCAAAGATGTACTGTTTGTGGGCTGCTACATTGTACCAGTGGGAGGGCCAGCTTATGATCAGTGTGTAGTCAAAGATGTACTGTTTGTGGGCTGCTACATTGTACCAGTGGGAGGGCCAGCTTATGATCAGTGTGTAGTCAAAGATGTACTGTTTGTGGGCTGCTACATTGTACCAGAGGGAGGGCCAGCTTATGATCAGTGTGTAGTCAAAGATGTGCTGTTTGTGGGCTGCTGCATTGTACCAGTGGGAGGGCCAGCCTATGATCAGTGTGTAGTCAAAGATGTACTGTTTGTGGGCTGCTACATTGTACCAGTGGGAGGGCCAGCTTATGATCAGTGTGTAGTCAAAGATGTACTGTTTGTGGGCTGCTGCATTGTACCAGAGGGAGGGCCAGCTTATGATCAGTGTGTAGTCAAAGATGTACTGTTTGTGGGCTGCTACATTGTACCAGTGGGAGGGCCAGCTTATGATCAGTGTGTAGTCAAAGATGTACTGTTTGTGGGCTGCTACATTGTACCAGAGGGAGGGCCAGCCTATGATCAGTGTGTAGTCAAAGATGTACTGTTTGTGGGCTGCTACATTGTACCAGTGGGAGGGCCAGCTTATGATCAGTGTGTAGTCAAAGATGTACTGTTTGTGGGCTGCTACATTGTACCAGTGGGAGGGCCAGCTTATGATCAGTGTGTAGTCAAAGATGTACTGTTTGTGGGCTGCTACATTGTACCAGTGGGAGGGCCAGCCTATGATCAGTGTGTAGTCAAAGATGTACTGTTTGTGGGCTGCTACATTGTACCAGTGGGAGGGCCAGCCTATGATCAGTGTGTAGTCAAAGATGTACTGTTTGTGGGCTGCTACATTGTACCAGTGGGAGGGCCAGCCTATGATCAGTGTGTAGTCAAAGATGTACTGTTTGTGGGCTGCTACATTGTACCAGTGGGAGGGCCAGCCTATGATCAGTGTGTAGTCAAAGATGTACTGTTTGTGGGCTGCTGCATTGTACCAGTGGGAGGGCCAGCTTATGATCAGTGTGTAGTCAAAGATGTACTGTTTGTGGGCTGCTACATTGTACCAGTGGGAGGGCCAGCTTATGATCAGTGTGTAGTCAAAGATGTACTGTTTGTGGGCTGCTACATTGTACCAGAGGGAGGGCCAGCTTATGATCAGTGTGTAGTCAAAGATGTGCTGTTTGTGGGCTGCTACATTGTACCAGTGATCAGGGAGGATGCCAGCCAGAGGGATGATCAGTGTGTAGTCAAAGATGTACTGTTTGTGGGCTGCTACATTGTACCAGAGGGAGGGCCAGCTTATGATCAGTGTGTAGTCAAAGATGTACTGTTTGTGGGCTGCTGCATTGTACCAGTGGGAGGGCCAGCCTATGATCAGTGTGTAGTCAAAGATGTACTGTTTGTGGGCTGCTACATTGTACCAGTGGGAGGGCCAGCTTATGATCAGTGTGTAGTCAAAGATGTACTGTTTGTGGGCTGCTACATTGTACCAGAGGGAGGGCCAGCTTATGATCAGTGTGTAGTCAAAGATGTACTGTTTGTGGGCTGCTACATTGTACCAGAGGGAGGGCCAGCTTATGATCAGTGTGTAGTCAAAGATGTACTGTTTGTGGGCTGCTACATTGTACCAGAGGGAGGGCCAGCCTATGATCAGTGTGTAGTCAAAGATGTACTGTTTGTGGGCTGCTGCATTGTACCAGTGGGAGGGCCAGCTTATGATCAGTGTGTAGTCAAAGATGTACTGTTTGTGGGCTGCTACATTGTACCAGTGGGAGGGCCAGCCTATGATCAGTGTGTAGTCAAAGATGTACTGTTTGTGGGCTGCTGCATTGTACCAGAGGGAGGGCCAGCTTATGATCAGTGTGTAGTCAAAGATGTACTGTTTGTGGGCTGCTACATTGTACCAGAGGGAGGGCCAGCCTATGATCAGTGTGTAGTCAAAGATGTACTGTTTGTGGGCTGCTGCATTGTACCAGAGGGAGGGCCAGCTTATGATCAGTGTGTAGTCAAAGATGTACTGTTTGTGGGCTGCTACATTGTACCAGAGGGAGGGCCAGCCTATGATCAGTGTGTAGTCAAAGATGTACTGTTTGTGGGCTGCTGCATTGTACCAGAGGGAGGGCCAGCCTATGATCAGTGTGTAGTCAAAGATGTACTGTTTGTGGGCTGCTACATTGTACCAGAGGGAGGGCCAGCTTATGATCAGTGTGTAGTCAAAGATGTACTGTTTGTGGGCTGCTGCATTGTACCAGTGGGAGGGCCAGCCTATGATCAGTGTGTAGTCAAAGATGTACTGTTTGTGGGCTGCTACATTGTACCAGTGGGAGGGCCAGCTTATGATCAGTGTGTAGTCAAAGATGTACTGTTTGTGGGCTGCTGCATTGTACCAGTGGGAGGGCCAGCCTATGATCAGTGTGTAGTCAAAGATGTACTGTTTGTGGGCTGCTACATTGTACCAGTGGGAGGGCCAGCTTATGATCAGTGTGTAGTCAAAGATGTACTGTTTGTGGGCTGCTACATTGTACCAGTGGGAGGGCCAGCTTATGATCAGTGTGTAGTCAAAGATGTACTGTTTGTGGGCTGCTGCATTGTACCAGAGGGAGGGCCAGCCTATGATCAGTGTGTAGTCAAAGATGTACTGTTTGTGGGCTGCTGCATTGTACCAGTGGGAGGGCCAGCCTATGATCAGTGTGTAGTCAAAGATGTACTGTTTGTGGGCTGCTACATTGTACCAGTGGGAGGGCCAGCTTATGATCAGTGTGTAGTCAAAGATGTACTGTTTGTGGGCTGCTACATTGTACCAGTGGGAGGGCCAGCCTATGATCAGTGTGTAGTCAAAGATGGGGTTTTGACTCTGGAAGACACTTTATTAGAGATCACAGAGAATAATGACTATGATTTCTTATTGTGTGGCGACTTCAATGCTCGAACAGGGCGCCAGCAGCCTAAGGTTGAAAACATGACCCAGTTTCTTCACGATGATGGTGAGGATGATGATGGGGTGTGTGATGATGTTGATGATGATGATGATGAGGATGATGAAAATTGGGATCACAATGTTCTTGAACAAAAGCATGGTTTGTCAAATGACAATGTTGAAGCAAATAACTGTTTTGTACGTCGGTCTAATGATTCTAGTGTAAATAAATTTGGTAAGTCACTTTTAGATTTATGTTTATTGTTTGATTTGAACATTTTGAATGGTACATGTAAAGATGATTCCAATGGAGCGTTCACATTTGTATCACCCAATGGTGCTAGTATTGTTGACTATTTTATTGGTTCCAAAGATTTAGTTGAAAATTGTGGAGATCATTTGTGTCTTGGCATTTGCCTGTACAGTGGTAAACCTAAGTAAAACAAATGTCATGGTTTTTAGAAATGGTGGTCACTTAGCGCGTCATGAAAGATGGTATTATGGTGAAAAAGAAATAAAGGTGACAAATAGCTATAAATATTTGGGGTTATTTTTCACCACAAAATTAAGTTTAACTAAGGGTTGGTCAGAAATGTGTAAGAAAGGAAAAAAGGGGGTAATTGAAATATTACGAACAATGCGAAAACTTAATTCAGATGATATATTATTATTTTGGAAGCTTTTTGACACTAAGATTCAGCCTATTTTGACTTATGCATCAGAAGTTTGGGGACTGCTAGATAACACACTTATGGAAAAGGTTCACACTTATGCAATTAAACGTATACTATATGTGCCCTTACGCTCATCAAACAAAATGATTTATGGCGAAAGTGGGCGTTACCCTCTTTTCATTCGTACTTATGTCAGGTCAATTAAATACTGGTTAAGATTGGTGAATTTACCAACTGCAAGACTGTGCAGTCAGGCCTATAACATGCTCATGCTGCAACATGAAGCAGGGAAAATTAATTGGGTTTCTTGTATATAGAAAATGTTAACAGAAAATGGATATGGCATTGTGTGGTTAAGTCAGGGAGTAGGCAATATTGGGCAGTTCATTTCAGAATTTAAAGACCGCCTTGCATGCTCTTATAAGCAAAACTGGCATGCTAGTATGGATGGGAATAGTAAGTATGATTGGTTCCTTTCTTTTAAAAGTAATTTTGAAACAGAAAGACACCTTTGTTATGTTAGTCATAAATGGCACAAGATTAATTTAACTAATTTTGGAATAAGAACACTAGGCTTAAATGCAAATAAGAAATGGTTTGAAAGATCAGATAATAATGTATGTCAAATGTGCAAAGAAAGAAATAATGTTGAGAATGAAATGCATTTTGTTTTTGATTGCCCTGCTTATTTAGATATAAGAAAAGAATGTAAAGTTTTCAATGTGCCAGTTACTCAAAGAAGAGATCTTACAGCAATTTTATGTAATAACAATGAAGAAATTGTAATCTGTTTTGCAAAATACCTTGCAAAAGCCGTTAGCCTCAGAAATAAGAATATGTAGATTTAAT
>JAGGCT020002724.1:0-13247 GCA_017654935.2 Phymorhynchus buccinoides | reverse complement strand
TAACGATATGATAAGACAGTCAGTGATACTAAGCGCAGTATAGCTTTAATATATAGTTATCAATCTGATCTAAAACCGCAACATTAGAAATGCTTGAGTTTGAATTAATTCTTGTATGCTCCTGTACAGCATAACTGGAAACTGAGTTTAGGACCTAATTTTTTGGAGTCACAGTTACTCTTTCAGGAACATACATCGTTAGAGCCAGTCGATCGACTAGTATCGTTTTATCAGCTATGTTACAGAATGATTGTTGATTCTTCAACATAGATCGTTTGACAAGGGCGTACTGTGTGTTGAGGATTTGCAGGATACGGGTTAATTGCTTTCCAGATAGATTTTGGAGTCTTTTTTAGATTTATAAGATCGCCAAGAGTACTTTGTTTTTGCAACTCGCTTCATGTTTGTATTTTGTTTCGCTGCTTTTTAAGCTACATCCTTACCAGTTTGTTTGTACTAACTTTCACGAGTCTTATTTGTCCGCATTTATATTATCGTTTTAACCATGGGGTTTACCTTCAGGCTTGACACGTTTTGTTATAAAAGGGGCATGTTTATCGTATATTTGGATGAAGGTATTATACCACTTTTCAAGGGCTTTTTTGGGGTCATTGTACTGAAAAACAATAGAAAAGTCGGCCATACATAAATCATATAAGAATTTCTCAGGGTTAAAGGATTTATAGCTACGAAATGCTACATATCTATGAGAACATTTGGGGATTCTGGTGCCTTTTTTTGACCACGTTAAGCATAAATTATGGGGAAGTGATCGCTTAACCCGAAGACAGGAACATATGTTTCAACTATGTGACCAGGATTGGTGACGTATATATGGTCAATGAGTGTTTGGGTCTGTAGTGTTATTCTTGTGGGGTTATTAAGTAATTGAGACATATTATAAGATTCATAGAGACGTTTCCAGTTATCATGGATTTTAAGGAGATCAATATTAAAATCACCTAGCAATATGATGTCGGTATATGATAAAGAAACATTGTCCATCATAGATTAAAAACGGTTAAACCACTACACACGTTCATTCGGGATTTCTATATAAAAATCCCACAATTAATTGGTGTGTGGCCCTTTAAGCGAATTTCAATCCAAATACCTTCTATGTTGTACTTATCGAAGTCATGTACCTGTCTATAGTTCACTGACTGGTGAATGTGTGCAACCATGCCTGTGTGTAGCTTACTTGAAGAATCTTTTCTAATAACATTGTACCCTGGAACAGAAATTAGATTGTCAGACACAGCATCAGATAACCTAGAGTCGGCAAAAGCAAAATAATGAAAACTAGTATTAGAGTTTGACAAGATAGAAGGCACATCAGACGTTTTGTTTAGAAGATGGCATGCATTTAAATAACTTATTTTAAAACCCGGTTTCGATAACCATCTAGAATTACTGGTGACATTGCACATTTGAACGTAATTGCCTTATTTTTTTTTTTTTTTTTTTTTTTTTTTTTTTTTTTTGAAACAATCACCAACTCAAGAGGGAAAACCAGTGAAATGTATATCAATATAAAAGGAAAAATCAGGCCTTTAGGCGAAAGAGTGAACAACTTAAAACGAAACAAACTTATTCAAATGAATCAACAATGGTATAAAGTAAGTGTGGTCGCAATAAAAAGGAGAGTTAAAAGAGCAAATAAACGAATAAAACAGTAGTATGGAGAAAAAATAAGCCAATTAGGCCTACAAATTAGCAACGCGTCTGCGATTTTTTCCCACTAATAGAGAAAAAAGAGAGAATAATCCACTGGTTTGCTACACAGAGGAGCAGTTGAGGACACCGGTAGGCACAGAGTTTCTCTAATAATATGCACCGGGTCTTCGTTTATGAAAAGGCAGGCAGGCGCAGTGAGAGAATGGTTAATAGTCAATCCAATCACTGCTTTGAGGCCCTGTCCACGAGTTGACATGAAAATAAAATAGTATACTGTTCATAAATCAGTACAGTTGGCAGGTAGAGGTAGAAGTGTCCAACACGAGAATATCAGGTTCTACGACAGTACAACAACGATCCGTGATCACCGAGTGATCCTTCACAGTCAATGCACAGAGGTAGAAGTGTCCAACACGAGTATAACATGTTCTACCAGTAGAACCAACGATTCGTGATCACCGAGTGATCTTCACAGTCAGTGCATAGCACTCTGTCCACAGTCCGTAAGGAAATTATTCACTGTCCAGTAGCACAAAGTCCATAATAGACATAAAGCACAGTCAGTTCAGAGTAGATTCACCATCTATTCACAATACACTGTTTATAATAACACCGAAGGCGTAGTAGCCGAAGTAGAAGTCCACACAGTTCTGTACGTAGCACACACACAGTAAGAACAGCATGTCGACACGCATATCGTCCAGGGATAAGTAAGTTTTATAGGACCCATTATAAGACATAGGCTATAAACGCATATTCTTACATGTACGAGTGACGCACATGTATTACACACAAGCGCGCGCACACGGCACGCACACGAACACCCACACGCACACACACCACACACACACACACACACACACACACTTACGCACACGCACACGCACACGCACAACACACACACGCACACCACACACACACACACACACACACACACCACACACAAAGACACACACCTTAGGTTAAATATATGAATGAAACTTGAAGCAAAATGGTTCGCTAAAGAAAATAATTCAATAAGGCAATCATATAATTATCATTAAAGCAAGTCAACAATTAAGCATGCTATTAAGGCAACCATATCAAAAATGTGTCATTAAATCAAGTTATGTCAATAGAGCGTACACATGTCATTATATCAATGAGCAACATCACACACACCCAACACACACACACACACGCACACACACACACACACACACACACACACATTCACACACACGCACACAGCCGCACGCACGCACGCACGCCCGCACCGCACGCACGCACACGCGCACCGCACCACACACACACACACACACACACACACACACACACACCACACACACACCTTAGGTTAAATCTGAATGAAACTTGAAGCAAAATGGTACGCTAAAGAAAATAGTTCAATTAAGACAATCATATATCATTAAAGCAAATCATCAATAAGCATGCTATTACGGCCACCATATCAAAATGCAAACATGTGTCATTAAATCAAGTTATGTCAATAGAGCGTACACCTGTCATGATATCAATGAGCAACATCAAACAAGACACATCAAGAAGGCAACATATTTTTTAAAGCACACACACATCAATATAGAAACGTATTTTAAGCAGGCGTGTATTATTAAAGAAAACGTATATCGATTAAGCAAACCTAAGGACGCAACCACTAAATCAATGAAAAATACATGTGAAAGCAACACATTAAGGATAATAAAACTTTTATCTGGAAAACAAAAATCAATTTGTAACGTTATTATAATAGTTTCATACAAAAATGGGACTCAGTTGGGACTAGAATCACACACACACACACACACACACACACACACACACACACACACACACACATACACACACACACACACACACACACACACACACACACACACACACCATACACGCACACACACACACACCCACACACACACACACACACACACACAACACACACACACCACACACACATACACACATTTCATACACACACATATACATATATACACATACAACACACACACATACACATTGCGCGCGCGCTCATACAGGGGCTTGGGGATTGGGATGGGAGTGGATGATGATGAAGGAGGGTGGTGGTCAAATTTATAGTTACGTCAAGGAAAGACCGCAGGCCGATTGTAAGAGGCGGACAGCTTGTGCGATTGCCTCCATACGGTCAAGGGAGGAGGTGGGAGGAGGGCCAGTGGAAACTGACTCTTGGGCCATTGTCGCTAAGTGGTCTGAAGGAGTAGAGCCGAAAGAAGGGTTGTCAGACACCGTGGCGCTGACCATGTACGGAGCAGAGGGTGGCACTGAGGGGGGTGGTACACCGGGATGGATGGACGGGTAGCCATGAGGGTATGTGGGGTGTGTGGGGGTGGAGGCATAGTAGGGCTGGTGAGCGGTGGGGTGTGACACAGGCTGGTGTTGTGGCGTTGAGCCTTCTTGATAGTAATGGGAATAGTTGGGGGGTGTAGTAAAGGGGGTATAGAGCAGGTGGGGTGGTTGGGAAGAAACGGGCTGGTTGGATGGAAATCTAGCACTTTTTGCAGTGGCCCAAAAGTTAAAGGGTGGAGGTCTACCCAGATACTTGATGTTACGGGCTAGTTTGAGAAGACCTCTGTGACTGATGACCAGGGTGGAGGCGTACATGTCCTTTTTGGGCGCTTTACTCTTCGCAATGAAGGACTCTGTGTGGTCGATGTATATGGCCTGCAACTCGGCACACACAGCGGCCAGGTCATGGTTGGACTGGGTGATGGACGGGTTCATTAGGTGCTTGCCGAAAGCGGGAACAATGGAGGACATTACAATGGTGGCAGAGGGGAAAGCGGAACGGCATTTGGAGAGCAGCGCCCTCCAGTGTTCAGCTGTGATCACTCCCCCTTTGCAATCATTCACACCTGTGTGAATGACAAGTTGGGTAATTGTGGGGTTGGGAAGAAGGGAGTCAATCCAGAGCTGTAGGTCGACAACTGTCAGGGCTGGAACACAGACTTTTTGTGTTGACGCAAATTGCCCTGTGTTCATCTTCTGGGTGTTGAGATGTTGGAGGGTGTAGTCCCCAACAAACAAACAGTCCGTGTTTGTCTCTATGGTTTCTTGTTGTAGGCACTGAAGGGGGGTGGGGCGAGGGGATTGCTGTCTGCCTACAATGATGGGGATTCTTTGGAACTGGGATGCAGGTGGGGGTGCCTCAAAACGGTTGGACACAGAGACAGAGTAGACTGGAAAAGCGGCTGATGAGGAAGAGGGTGGCATGGGGGCAGTTTGGATGGGTGGAGGAGGGTGGAAGGTTGGTGGGGGTTGAGGGGGAGAGTCAGCGTGATTTGAGCTGAGGGCTGTTGCCTGGGATAGTTGAGGGACACCGTTGGTATTTGGATGAATGGGGGGTGAAGCTGAGTGACCCTGCGTAGGAGTGGGGGTTGTCTGTTGGACTCGGCGTTGCTGATCCTGGAGAGGGGGAGGGGGGGAGGAGTAGCTGAATGGAGGGGCTGCCATAGGGTAGACAGCAGACTGGGCTGGTTTCCGGCTTGTTTGTGGACCTGTAGCAGGGGAGTGGCCCTGATGTAACACCGTCTTCGCCGCATTGTCTTGTGGAAACGGTGACTGGGCCTGGTTTGTCCCCTTCACTGCTGAAGAGAACAGGGGGGCTTGGCGAGTGGGTAATGGGGGGAAAGCAAGGGGAGGGAGGGAGGCCAGCTGTTGTTGTAGACAGTTGATGCTATTCTGTTGTAGTTCCACTTCTGACTTGAGGGTTTTGTTCGTATTTTCAAGTTTGATCAATTTGTCGTTGAAAGACTTCTTCAAATCCCCAAGTTCGGATTTTAGTTTGTGGTTATCTTGTTCGATCTGGCTAAATTTGTTACATAAGTCTTCATATGAATTTTCTGTTTTTGAAAATTTATCACTGATGTTAGTTTTAAGTTGATTTATTATCTGTTGTTTAGTATCCAGGGCAAGTTCATTGATGTAGTCTTCCAACGTGTCTAGAGTACACGCATTGCTAGCAACATCCTCTCTTAGTGCTCTCAGTGACCGTAGGACATTGAGAGAAGTGTGCGATTTCCTGGGGCGACGCACAAATCTGTTAGATGACCGTCTTAGGTATGCCCTTCGCACACTTGTACTGTCAACATCAGGGCAGAGGGCGTTCTCTTTCAGTTGGGTGTGGTCATCCAGCTGGGGCTCCATTTCGGTACTGACACTGGGGGGTGAGGGACTGGGGGAGGGTGGGGGAGTGTCAAACTGGAGGAATGGAATAAGTCTAAGGTGGTCGTATAAGGCGTTGGTATCTATGGCATCACTGTCACGATTTGAGATCTGGGCCACTGTGACACTGATATGTTGTACTATATCAACACCAAATGGAGGGCACTCAGAGCCCTGTAGCAGAACAGTTCCTTCATCTTCATTATTTCTGGTATATAGAGTTAAGACTAAAAGCTGATGTTCTTGGTATGCAACACGTATTACAGTTTTGGTTGAGTTGGGAGGGAGAGGTGAGAATAGATCGATGGGGGTAATTTCTTCATTTTCTATCACGCACTCGTTGAAGTCTCTGGTTTCTATAATTGTATTATAGTCGGGTGGCAGGTTATCACATTGAAGGCTGAAAAGCAGGCATTGTCTCCAATGGCCAAGCTCTAATCGGGAACATGTTAATTTTTTTTGGAGAGGGTCAGCAGTATCTATTAATATAAGATTTGTATCCCTGGCTTCTGCAGATTCCGATGAGACGGAATCTGCAGTGGGCGTGTCCGACATGGTGGAGCGTGTTTACATTTTCTATTTTTTGATCTCACACACATACATAGTAATTAAAGAACAGCCTAACTCCAGCTGCATTGAATACGAGACAGAGGTTGGTGGTAGTGGTGGAGGGTGTCAGCGGGCTTAGTGGCTCAAATGACCACAGGCGTCGCTAAGGCTGGTTGGAGATTACATCAAGCAAGGAGAGGTCTTCTCCACCAAGAAAATCCACTTGATGGCCACTTGAGGTCATCCCCCCGTTGGATGGATTAGACGGCCAGTCGTCGTCATGGTAACACGCTACACAGCACTAGGACTAGAATAGTAAAACCAATGTCGTTGAAGATTTGTACACATTTGTACACATTGAAATTTTTAAAAATGAATTAATACCTCAGTCACCATAGCGAAATAAGATTCACAATTCCAGCAGCACAGTCACAATACCAAGAGGCACCCACATGCAAATCCACACAGGTTCACACGATGAAGAAACCACTGAAATAATTCAAAATTGAGCACGCCCGAGTAACACGTCCGTTGTGGTTGCTGAGAGAGAGAGAGAGAGAGAGAGAGAGACAGAGACAGAGAGAAGAGAGAGAGAGAGAGAGAGAGAGAGATAGAGAGAGGAGAGAGAGAGAGAGAGAGAGCGACAGAGAGCAAACAGAGACAGACAGAGAGAGAGAGAGAGAGAGAGAGAGAGAGAGGGGATGAGAGTTTGGAGACTAGGACAGACAACAAACACAGTCACATACACACTGCGACAGACAGACAGACAGACAGACAGACTTGAGACAGACAGACAGGCACCACTGAGACAGACAGACAGGCACACATTGATACATAGACAGACAGACAGACACAGACAGAGCATACTGAGACAGACAGACACAGACACACGCATGAGACAGACAGACAGAACAGACAGACACAGACACACTGAGACAGACAACAGACACACAGACACACTGAAGACAGACAGAGACACAGACAGACACGACACAGACACACTGAGACAGACAGACAGACAGACAGGCAGACACAGACACACTGAGACAGACAGACAGACAGACACACAGACACAGACACACTGACAGACAGAGACAGACACAGACACACTGAGACAGACAGACAGACAGACACACAGACACACTGAGACAGACAGACACACACAGACACACACTGAGACAGACTGAGACAGACAGACACAGACAGACAGAGACACACTGAGACAGACACACACACACCAGACAGACAGACTGAGACAGGCAGACACACAGACACACTAAGACAGACTGACAGACAGACAGACACACTGAGACAGACAGACACACAGACTGAGACACACAGACAGACAGACACAGACAGACACAGACACACTGAGACAGACAGACAGACACACTGAGACAGACAGACAGACACACTGAGACAGACAGACAGACAGACACTGAGACAGACAGACAGACAGACAGACACAGACACACTGAGACAGACAGACAGACAGACACAGACACACTGAGACAGACAGACAGACTGAGACAGACAGACACACTGAGACAGACAGACAGACAGACACACTGAGACAGACAGACAGACAGACAGACAGACACAGACAGACAGACAGACAGACAGACAGACAGACACACTGAGACAGACACAGACAGACAGACAGACAGACAGACAGGACAGACAGACAGACAGACAGACAGACAGACACACTGACACAGACAGACAGACAGACACAGACAGAGAAGACGTGACACAAACAAAGAAGCGTAATGCTCCAGTGGAAGATACATAAATCTACCAAAATGGCCGACATCTTAAGAAGATTAAACTTACCCCCCAGACAACAGCTTAGTCCAGTGCAGCACAACAATATCACCAGCGCAGCCTTCATTGTTCACAGCAGATAGAATATGAACTTAATGAGAACAAAATTAATGATAGATGGCACTTGTCACTTTGGTGATCAAGTGTAAGGAAGTTTGTAATATTTATCATAAGCTCACGGGTCACTTCTTCTCACTAAAAAAGTCAGTGAAATGACAGAAATTCAACCAGGAACATTTTCAAATCGTTTTCTAAGGGAACACAAATCCATTGGAGCATTGCTTCACATAGACTAGTTCTAAAGAATTCCAATCCTCTTCACTTACAGAAGTCGATCTTGTTGGGTTGGTTTTTTGTTTGTGTGCGCGTGTGCATGTGCGTGTACGTGTGTGTGTGTGTGTGTGTGTGTGTGTGTGTGTGTGTGTGTCGATTATTTTGTAGTGATTGATGCTCACTTCTTGGCAATGGTTTAACATACAGTTTTTGAATGCAGAGTCAACACCTATTTAGTGTCTTAGTTTTGTCATTTTATTGCCCTACAATTCAATAGGTTCTCGTGTTTTTCGTGATTAACTTGCACTCAGTATTTTTTCTTTAAACAATATTTTTTAAAGGTTAATTCTACTCAGTCCATGTTTCTCCTTTTCCTTCTTCTTCCATCGCTTCCTGCTTGCTGTCACTTTTGTCGTGTCTCCTTTTTGTTGCGTGTCCTCCTTGCATTGAAAACGGGCTGATAGTCCGAAACGTCTGCATTGTTTTTGTTTGTGGCTCAAGCCACAAACCTATAACTCACTTTGTCGGTGGGTCGGTCTGTCGGTCCAAAATTGTCGCACTTCAAATCGAGGCTACGCTTCAAAATTAATTGAAGCCGCTCTTTAAAATGATGTATTTTAAAAGCGTACAAAATAATAAACATACGTAATACAGACACTACAACAGACACGACGAGTATGCGGTGCTTCTTTCGATGAGCATAAGTAGGATACATAGTTTTAAATGTTTTCCAAAAGATATAAAAAGTTACGAAATGGTGCAGAGATAACATTCTTAGTTTACAGATTAAAATTATTTCAAAAGCCAGGGGAAATGGTAACTCATGATTGGAGTGGTAAAAAACAGACAACCAAACCCCGTCATTTTGCCATTGAGAGCAATTAGCCTAGCGAATTCGCGCTTGTTTTCTAATAAAGGACCTTCTCCCTACCCGACAGACTGATGTGTTGTTCCTGTAAAAAAAAAAGAAGCTTAACTTGAAGAAAAATTCTGTCCTTTTACACGTAGCAACATGATTAGTCTGCAACAGTTACACTCGGACTAGGACATTTTATAACATGACAAATCCCAGTTCTATTTCTATACTGATGTTATTATCGTTTTCTTACACCACGCTTTATCGTCATATTATATACCAGGAAGTTTCTTTTTCTTTCTCAACAAAAACCAGGAACTAAGTTGTCTTAGTAGAATCACTGTATATTCACTATTCACACTAGGAGAAGGGAAATGGTAATCTCAGCCTCACGGTCTGTCGCCCAGGATAAAAACAACAACCAAACCCCGTCATTTTGCCATGAAGAGCAAGTTAGTTTAGCGGGCTACAGTAAGGAGAATATAAACTGTGTCGTTCGTCTCATATATCAGTTTCGTATACGCATGGGATTATCAGTTGAGTGCGCACACACACACACACACGCGCGTGCGCGCGCGCTTCATGTGCGTATGCCAGTCAGTCGTTTCCGACCATGTTTTCCAGATATGATAGGAGGCGATGGTAAAGGTGTCTGTCCTGGAATATCTCTCTCTCTCTCTCTCTCTCTCTCTCTCTCTCTCTCTCTCTCTCTCTCTCTCTCTCTCTCTCTCTCTCTCTCTCTCTCTCGCTCTCTCTCTGTGTCTTCTGTCTCTCTCTCTCTCTCTCTCTCTCTCTCTCTCTCTCTCTCTCTCTCTCTCTCTCTCTCTCTCACTCGCTCTCTCTGTGTCTGTCTGTCTGTCTCTCTCTCTCTCTCTCTCTCTCTCTCTCTCCCCTCTCTCTCTCTCTCTCTCTCTCTCTCTCTCTCTCTCTCTCTCTCTCTCGTGTCTGTCTGTCTGTCTGTCTGTCTCTCTCTCTCTCTCTCTCTCTCTCTCTCTCTCTCTCTCTCTCTCTCTCTCTCTGTCTGTCTCTCTCTCTCTCTCTCTCTCTCTCTCTCTCTCTCTCTCTCTCTCTCTCTCTCTCTCTCTCTCTCTCTCTCTCTCTCTCTTCTCTCTCTCTCTCTCTCTCTCTCTCTCTCTCTCTCTCTCTGCTTTTCCGTTTCTCTTTTTGGATTTTTGTTGTGGTTTAGTGTTAAACATGTAAGCATACGTATATATACATCATTTCTTGTAAGAGAAAGAATGGTATAATCCGAGCATTTATTTGCGATACTGTTGCCTTTGCTATTGCCTGTCTATAGGCCTCTACAGTTGTTATGGCCCATATTCATATCCTATTCATAAGGGGCTATGGCCTGTCTGCATCAAACCATTTGAAGTCTGAACTCTCTCTCTCTCTCTCTCTCTCTCTCTCTCTCTCTCTCTCTCTCTCTCTCTCTCTCTCTCTCTCTCTCTCTCTCTCTCTCTGCGTGCGTGCGCGCATGAGATCGTGCGTGCGTGCGTGCATGCGTGTGCGTGCGCGTGCGTGTGCGTGTGTGTGTGCGTGCGTGTGCATCTGCGCGTGCATGTGTGTGTGTCTGTCTGTGTCTGTGTCTGTGTGTGAGCACGCGTGCATTTTGTATCATCAGGGTTGACTGGCTTCTCGCTTTTAATTGGTTTTTCTCTGTGGGTTTATTTGTTTGTTTGTTGTTTGTTGAACAACTTACACAGACGTTTACGAAGACAACGAGCCTCTTCAGACAAGGAATCAGTGCTGGATTGGTATTATTCCTTCTTAACTATGAATCATCTGGATTTCATTTGGGTTGAGGATTGCTGAAATAGGTTTTATCATCCCTTCCTGAGTTATTCAGCGAAGAGGTTTGTTTGTGCTAGTTGACGTACGAAATGACCATAACAATATTTGATTTGTCAGTCTGTTGACCCATAGGGACACACAGAGTAAACGATACAGACGTGTGCAACTCCCCCTGTTTGACCGATTGAATTAGGCAAGATCACTCCCACACACCATGAAATTACTCCCCTTAATTATTTCCGAACAACACACGAGGCGAGAGCTGGGGATCTACCTGATGGTAGAGTAACTCCCCCTGTTTGACCGATTGAATTAGGCAAGATCACTCCCACACACCATGACATTACTCCCCTTAATTATTTCCGAACAACACACGAGGCGAGAGCTGGGGATCTACCTGATGGTAGAGTAACTTCCCCTGTTTGACCGATTGAATTAGGCAAGATCACTCCCACACACACATGACATTACTCCCCTTAATTATTTCCGAACAACACACGAGGCGAGAGCTGGGGATCTACCTGATGGTAGAGTAACTTCCCCTGTTTGACCGATTGAATTAGGCAAGATCACTCCCACACACCATGACATTGAATGGGATCTACCTGATGGTAAAGTAACTCCAATCGTTTGACCGATTAAATTAGGCAAGATCACTCCCACACACCATGACAAAATTACTCCCCTTAATTATTTCCGAACAACACACGAGGCGAGAGCTGGGGATCTACCTGATGGTAAAGTAACTCCAATCGTTTGACCGATTGAATTAGGCGAGATCACTCCCACACACCATGACAAAATTACTCCCCTTAATTATTTCCGAACAATGCCTGTTGTTTAGTGAAGTTTATTTTGGAGATTTTTGTTAAATTTAGTTCATTTTCTCGATTCTCTACAGTATTGGAATATCATGGTACAGCTTAGTCTTTCGTGGAAGACTTTGACTCTCTAACTAAGGGGCATAATTATGCACTGGCTCTGGTGCTTGCAGCCAATGGGGTTGGTTGGCCTTTGGGGACCTTCCCCAAAGCCAACTCCCGTCCTCAGATCTCATTGGCCGAGAGAGTGGGGGTGTACCCTGGGCATGGCATCTCTACTAAACAAATAAACAGATGTTAGCCCAGCCCGCCGGAATAGCAGCTGCCCCCTCTGGCCTTGAAACAAAATGACTACAATGTGATTTGTTTGGCAAATGTTAAGAATAAGCCCCCTCCTCTGCACCCTTCCATTCATTTCAGGCTGTTCCGTTGACCGCTGTCGCATTCTCAAATTACTGTGTTCTGAATTATTAACGTGCACATGATTATAACGTACCATCAACTTTTATTTATTTTGTGTATTTGACACTAAGCTGACCATAAACCTATCCTTAACCCTATCCCAAAACCCTATTTCTAACCCTAATCCTAAGGGAATGCGACAGCGGTTTCGGGTTAGGGTTAGGAATAGGGTTAGTGATAGGTTTAGGGTCAGCTTAGTGTCAGCGGTAATCTGAGAATGCGACAGCGGTCGACGGAACAGCCTGAAATGAATGGAAGGCTGCAGAGGAGGGGACTTTTCTTAACATTTGCCAATTGTTTAGTAAAATGGTGTGGCGTTGAGTGATCGAAGAAGAAGAAGAAGAAGAAGAAGAAGAAGAAGAAAAGAAGTATGAAGCAATAGATAGCATACGCGTTAGCTTGTTCAGTCGTTTGCCTATAATAGTCTATTTTTGTTTGTCTTTGTTGAAATGATCGTGCTATGAAGGTGATGTTTTCCGTACTCAACGGGCTTTCGATTGAAAATGACATCGATGAAAAATATTGAAGGGACGCAACTTCGCGACCCTGAGTATATTTTTGTCAACGAACTCTTACCTCGCCTTAAAAGCTGTAGTTCTGAAGTGAAGTCTACAAGTGTGTGTGTGTGTGTGTGTGTGTGTGTGTGTGTGTGTGTGTGTGTGTGTGTGTGTGTGTGTGTGTGTGTGTGTGTGTGTGTGTGTGTGTGTGTTTGTGTGTGTGTATGTGTGTGTATGTGTGTGTGCGTGTGTGCATGTGTCTGTGTGTGTGTGTGTGTGTGCGCGTGCGCGCGC